>SJYX01015955.1:536322-563584 GCA_006410675.1 Oreotragus oreotragus
GCCTGGCGTGCTGTGATTCATGGGGTCACAAAGAGTTGGACACAACTGAGTGACTGAACTGAACTGAACTGAAGTCAAGATCTTAAGGAATCTCATAAAACCTCACTTTGTAGACAATGAAACTGAGCACTTAAAGGGAAAGTGATTTGCTCAAGGAAACAAAAATTAGTAGCAGATGCAAGGTTGAAACCAGGGCTGTTTTGATTTGAGGTCCAACTTAATACTTCAACAGAGATCATATATAACTACCTACAAATTCTTGAGAGCAGTAATGAGAAAATATTGATTCAAAAACATGGTAGTAGATGATTAAAAACAGAAGCTATGTAAACTAATGAGAATTTCTTTTAAGCTTCCAGAGTGTGGGAGTTTCCTTATAGATAATAACCAACAGCCAATTATTCCCACACTATCTTTTAAAAAACATACACTCAAATACACACAATCTCATGGACCTAATTGTATTCCAGTGTCAATAACTCATTGTGCTGATTAATAATAAGACAAACCCTTCCACTATGTTCTTTGTGAAAAAAAATTTTGGCTGTTCTTTCTCACTTGCTAATGAATTTTAGAATCAGCTTCTCAGAGTCTATAAAGTATCTCACTGGGATACTGATTTGAGACTGGATTCAGTTCAGTTCAGTTCATTTGCTCAGTCATGTCCAACTCATTGCAACCCCATGGGCCGCAGCACGCCAAACCTCCCTGTCCATCACCAAACCCGAAGTTTACTCAAACTCATGTCCATTGAGTTGGTGATGCCATCCAACCATCTCATCCTCTGTAGTCCCCTTTTCCTCCTGCCCTCAGTCTTTCCGAGTGTCAGGGTCTTTTCCAAGGAGTCAGATCTTCGTATCAGGTGGTCAAGGTATTGGAGTTTCAGCTTCAGCATCAGTCCTTGCAATGAATATTCAGGACTGCTTTCCTTTAGGATGGACTGGTTGGATCTCCTCACAGTCCAAGGGACCCTCAAGAGTCTTCTACAATACCACAGTTCAAAAGTATCAATTCTTCGGTGCTCAGCTTTCTTTATAGTCCAACTCTCATATCCATACATGACCACAGGAAAAACCATAGCCTCGACTAGATGGACATTTGTTGGCAAAGTAATGTCTTTGCTTTTTAATATACTATCTAGGTTGGTCATAACTTTCCTTCCCAGGAGCAAGCATCTTTTAATTTCATGGTTGCAGTCACCATCTGCAGTGATTTTGGAGCACCCCAAAATATAGTTAGCCATTGTTTCCACTGTTTTACCAGCAGATGTTGGCAATTTGATCTCTGGTTCCTCTACCTTTTCTAAAACCAGCTTGAACATCAGGAAGATCACGGTTCATGTATTGTTGAAGCCTGACTTGGAGAATTTTGAACATCACTTTACTAGCATGTGAATAGTGGTGCTATAAACATGGGGGGAATGTATCTTTTGAATTATAGTTTTGTCCAGATATATATATGTCTAGGAGTGGGTTTGCTGGATCATACAGCAACTCTATTTTTAGTTGTTTGAGGAAACCCCATACTGTTCTCTATAGTAACCACTATAGAGAGCCACAAATTTACATTCCCATCAACCATATAGAAGGGTAGAAGGATCTTTTTAAAATTTGTTAATAGTTACAGCAGTGGACATGTGAGTGCTAAGTCACTCAGTTATGTCTGACTCTTTGAGACGCCATGGACTGTAGCCTGCCAGGCTCTTCTGTCCATGGGATTTTCCAGGCAAAAATACTGGAGTGGGTTTCCATTTCCTTCTCCAGGGAATCTTTCCAACCCGGGGATCAAACCCAGGTCTCCCTTGTTTTAGGCAGACACTCTACCATCTGAGCTACCAGGAAAGAATACTAAAGTGGGTTGCTATTTCCTCCTTCAAGGGAGCTTCCCCACCCGGGATCAAACCCACTTCTCCTACATCTTCTACATTGGTAGGCAGATTCTTTACCACTGAGCCACATGAGAAGCCCAGATATGACAGATTAATTCACACACGCAATAAAAACACACCAAATTATGACCCATTAACAAAGAGAGAAAAGCAACCTCAAGGTTCTAAGTTAGCTCATATGCAACAAGGGTAGGAATTATTTTGTTTCAGAAAGGTAATCTGTTTATAGAAATGGTTGAGACATCCACTCTTCATTCATTCATTCATTTATTCATTCATTGAATTAAATATTTTTGAATGCTTGAGGTGTTCCAGACACTCTACTAATAAAAGAGATATAAAAATTAGTAAGTCAGAAACCTTGCCCAAAGTTTCTTACATAAACAAACAATTACAAATAGTTCAATAAGCTAGTGGTACCGAGGATGAGATGGCTGGATGGCATCACGGACTCGATGGACGTGAGTCTGAGTGAACTCCGGGAGATGGTGATGGACAGGGAGGCCTGGCGTGCTGCGATTCATGGGGTCGCAAAGAGTCGGACACGACTGAGCGACTGAACTGAACTGAAAGATATGCTCAGGGCATCATGGAATCATCAAGAAGAGGCATCAGCTCAGTCCAAGAGGGTTCACAAAGAGTCTCACAGAATCTGACACTCAGGAGCAGTCTTATAAAAAAATTACCAAAGAAATGAAGGTGGGAGTGGGGCAGGAGAGATAGTGAAGAAGAAGGCAGTGAGAACTATTATTTCTCCTTCCTGCTCTTATTCAAGGAAGACCCATTGTCTTTGAGTCAGTAGAGAAAAGGGAATCTGAGTAGTATTTTAGAATGAACACCAGCAGATGAAATATTACCCACCATCTCTTCCAGAATAATAGCTACTACTTGCCAATAACCCAACCTCATGACAGGAACTGTGCTACGTGCTTCACACACTTGATCTTGGTTAATTCTTTCAGCAACCTTAGCAGATTGGTATTTTTATCGCATTTTACATATTAGGAAACAGGAGTTCAGTTAGATAAGTTGCTTAACGTTACACAGCTAATAAGTGGATATTGAAACCGGATTCAAGTTGATTCCAAAGCTTTTGCTTTTGATTTGGACACTAGACACCTCATTATTAATTATATAGTATTTTCAGATTTATTTTAGCATGCAAATTGAGAAACTATGAAATGAAGACAGTGTTTATATTTTAATTTTATAGCTAAAAAGACCTGTGCACAAAAAAACTTATTTATTTAATTACAGATATATAGAGAGATTAGAAATGGATAGTGCAGTAGGAAATATTAGTGGAGAAAAAGAGGCTGGATAACTTGGTTTACGTGGAATAGCATCCATGCTCCAGATGGGAATTCAGCCAGAAAAACGGGGAGCAAGAAAGAAACGACATGGAGGAATCAGTCTTTCCAGAAACTGATCCCATTTCTTTATTTTTTAGGTTTGCTTATATACCTTTTGTTACACATAGGGATGAATACAGAGTCAAGCAGGGGTCAGCAGTCCTGACCTTTATCAAAATCAGGTGCTTTACATAAAAAAAAAAAAAAAAAAGATATATAGAGAGATTAGAAACGGATAGTGTAGTAGGAAAATTAGTGGAGCAAAAGAGACTGAATAACTTGGTTTATGTGGAATACCAATCACTACCTATGTAGGCCACAGGCGTCTTTCCATTCTCCCAAAGGAGAGGCGGCACTGAGCCCTCCCCGGTCTGATCTTAGAAGCCCAGGCAAAATTAGCAGGCTTGGTGAGTACCCACATTAATTCAGCCAGAAAAACGGGGATCAAGAAAGAAATGACGTGGGATAATCAGTCTTTCCAGAAACTGATCCCATTTCTTTATTTTTTAGGTTTGCTTATATAACTTTTGTTACACATAGGGATGAATAGAGAGTCACGTGGGAGTCAGCAATCCTGACCTTTATCAAAATCATGTGCTTTACATAAAAAAAGATCTTAGAGGTTTTACATCATCTTCTGGCCATGAGGCCTGCTGACATTTACAACTCTCTCTTTCTGATAACCAAAAAACTTATTTTTTCCAAGGGTGTTTTTTCTCAAACCAGGCACCACCGTCCAAATAAAGTTGCATTCCTATAGGGTGAGGGTGTAATGAGTTACAATCAAGAAAGGAATTTATTTAACCCAAGGTTAACATGATTAATCTTAAAGATTAATACATATTTCTCCTATATGCTAGTTATATTCATTATAAGGGCAGGGAATATGGAGATTTAGCAGCAAACATCAGCCCAACAACCCTTCGCCAATGTTCCCCTTAAGATCTATTTAGTCTTAGGATAGTGATAAAGTTACATTTTTACATAGCAAGGACACAGCGATTTATAACAAAGTACAGTGATCTATTACAAAAGAGAAAATTCATTAACTCAAAAAGTTTAGCATTGCTAACCTTAAAAACTACTATATTTCCTTTTCTATATTCCAAATACATTGATTAATATATTCCCAGGTGCCTAAGGATATGGAGACCTGGCATCAATCATTGACTCAACAATGAGAAAAGCCCTATGCTAATTAAGACTCTCAAAATACTCCAAAACTCTCTGTGCTGTTTATGGTTGAGAGGTAGTAAACAATCATGTGCGTAGTGGCAGGAGTATGGATAATCCTGTCACACAAGCTACTTTGCCAGCAGAGAGGTTTGACCTGGGATACCCTTGTTCCACCCAGGGCAGGGAATTAGCAGCAATTATTGGCACAACTAATGAAAAAACCCTTCACCAATATAATTCCTAACCAATCCACTATACTAATAATTTCTAACTTCCCAAAAGAATTTGCCTTTAGTAAGTCTAAAACATCTCGTGCCTCTCACAGTTGGGGTGTTGTAAACAATCACATGTGGCTGGATGAACCTGTACAGGCAGATTAGATAACCTTCAGAGAAGTCTGTAAGTTGAAACACTCTTGTCACGCCCAGGAGTTTTTATTAACTTGGAGCTGCAAGTTAACTCCTTCTCCGAGAGAAATGGTTATGGGGGAGAGCCCCCCGTAAAGTCAGAGGTGTAGGTGAGAGCATAAAACAGACTCTGGTTTTGGGGGTAGATGCTCGGGAACAGGGGGTTTTCTGAGGCTCGATCACGCCTTTGTGTATGCCAAGCCTCCTTCCTCATGACCTTTGCCATGGGAGGAGTTCCTCACGCTGGCTCCCGGCACTGGGTCGTGAATATCTCCTTTTTTTTTTGTACAGTTCTTCTGTGTATTCTTGACACCTCTTCTTAATATCTTCTGCTTCTGTTAGGTCCATACCATTTCTATCTTATATTTGAGACCATCTTTGCATTTAATGTTCCCTTGGTATCTCCAATTTTCTTGAAGAGATCTCTAGTCTTTCCCATTCTATTATTTTCCTCTATTACTTTGCACTGATCACTGAGGAAGGCTTTCTTATCTCTCCTTGCTGTTCTTTGGAATTCTGCATTCAGATGCTTATATCGTTCCTTTTCTCCTTTGCCCTTAGCTCCTCTTCTTTTCTCAGCTATTTGGAAGGCCTCCTCAGATAACCATTTTGCCTTTTTGCATTTCTTTCTCTTGAGGATGGTCTTGATCACTGCCTCCTGCACAATGTCACAAACCTCCATCCATAGTTCTTCAGGCACTCTGTTTATCAGATCTAATCCCCTGGATCTATTTGTCACTTCCACTGTATAGTTGTAAGGGATCTGATTAAGGTCACACCTCAATGGTCTAGTGGTTTTCCCAACTTTCTTCAGTTTAAGTCTGAATTTGGCAATAAGCTGTTCATGATTTGAGCCACAGTCAGCTCCCGGTCTTGTTTTTGCTGATTGCATAGAGCTTCTCCATCTTTGGCTGCAAAGAACATAATCAATCTGATTTTGGTGTTGACCATCTGTTGATGTCCATGTGTACAGTCTTCTCTTGTGCTGGTGTAAGAGGGTGTTTGCTATGACCACTGCGTTCTCTTGGCAAAACTCTATTAGCCTTTGCCGTGCTTCATTCTGTACTCCAATGCCAAATATTTCTGTTACTCCAGGTGTTTTTTGTCTTCCTACTTTTGCATTCCAGTCCCCTATAATGAAAAGGACATCTTTTATGGGTGTTAGTTCTAAAAGGTCTTGTAGGTCTTCATAGAACTGTTCAACTTTAGCTTCTTCAGCATTACTGGTTGGGGCATAGACTTGGATTACCATGATATTGAATGGTTTGCCTTGGAAACAAACAGAGATCATTCTATCGTTTTTGCGACTGCATCCAAGTACTACATTTTGGACTCTTTTGTTGACTAAACTATGATGGCTACTCCATTTCTTCAAAGGGATTCCTGCCCACAGTAGTAGATATAATCGTCATCTGAGTTAAATTCACCCATTGCAGTCCATTTTAGTTTGCTGATTCCTAGAATGTTGATGTTCACTCTTGCCATCTCCTGTTTGACCACTTCTGATTTGCCTTGATTCATGGACCTGACATTCCAGGTTCCTATGCAATATTGCTCTTTACAACATTGAACCTTGCTTCTATCACCAGTCACATCCACAATTGGGTATTGTTTTTGCTTTGGCTCCATCTCTTCATTCTCTCTGGAGTTATTTCTCTACTGATCTCCAATAGCATATTGGGTACCTACTGACCTGTGGAGTTCATCTTTCAGTGTCCTATCTTTTTGCCTTTTCATACCATTCATGGGGGTTCTCAAGGCAAGAATACTGAAGTGGTTTGCCATTCCCTTCTCCAGTGGACCACATTTTGTCAGAACTCTGCACCATGACCCATCCATCTTGGGTGGTCCTACACAGCATGGCTTAATTTCACTGAGTTAGACAAGGCTGTGGTCCATGTGATCAGATTGGCTAGTTTCTGTGATTGTGGTTTCAGTCTGTCTGCCCTCTGATGCCCTCTCTCAGTGCCTACTGTCTTACTGAGGTTTTTCTTACCTTGGACGTGGGGTAGCTCCTCTTGGCTGCTTGCTACTCCAGTGCCACACAGCTGCTGCTCACCACTCCAGCACCACACAGCTGCCACTCAGAAAACCTAAATCTGGAGACTGGATTACATTTATAATTTCTAGAGAACTGACATCTTTACAGTAATAATAGTGCTTTTTATGTGCCAGATTCTATGCTATGTGCCTGGGCATGTGCCAAGTAATTTTCTAAGTATTTGGGATACATTTGCCAAAAAATTTAGACATTTACAAAAAATTGAAAAAAAAAAATAGAATTGCCCTTAAGGAGCATATAGTCACTCAATTGTGTCCAACTGTTTATGACCTCATGGACTATACAGTCCATGGAATTCTCCAGGCCAGAATACTGGAGTGGGTAGCTGTTCCCTTCTCCAGGGAATCTTCCCAATTCAGGGATCAAACCCAGGTCTCCTGCATTGCAGGTGGAGTCTTTACCAGCTGAGCCACCAGGGAAGCCCATATTTTAGCAGAAGTAGTCAATAAACAATGTAAGAAATAAGTAAATATACAGCATGTTAGAGGGTAGAAAATGCTACAGAAAAGAAAAAAAAAAAGTGGATAGACTAGGATCTGAGGGCCAGGAGAGCAGGGTACAGGTCACAGCCTTATATAGGTTAGTCATGGGAAAGTAAACTCATTTAGTCCCTACCTCTATGAGGTGGTTTTTGTTCAGTTGCTAAGTCATGTTCAACTCTCTGCAATCCCATGGACTGCAGCACACCAGGCTCCTCTGTCCTTCATTATCTCCTTGAGTTTGCTCGGACTCATGTCCATTGAGTTAATGATGCCATCCAACCATCTCGTCCTCTGTCATCCCCTTCTCCTACTGCCTTCAATCTTTCCCAGCACCAGGGTCTTTTCCAATGAGTTGACTCTGCATCAGGTGGCCAAAGGACTAGAGCTTCAGCATCAGTCCTTCCAGTGAATATTCAGAGTTGATTTCCTTTAGAGACTATCATGTTATCACCATTTCAAAGATAAAGGAAACTGAGGCATAAAGACATTGAATAGTAATAACTTGCCAGGGTCACACAGCTAGGAAGTGGCAGAGTTAGGATTTGAATCTGAGCTTAAGTTGGTGTTCTTAACCCTTCAGGTGAGTTTCTGGAGGGTTAAGACTCCAGGTGTATTTCTCCATTTATTCATGTCTTTTTATTCATCAGCAAATTATAGCATTTCTTATTAGGTTTCTTTCTAGGTATTAATAGTATTTCTTGCTATTATGATGTAGAATATTTCTACCATGACATTTTCTAATTAACTTTTGCTAGCATATGAAAAAGTCATTGATTTTTATGTAGTAGTCAGTCATCTCTGAGTGCTTATTAGTTCCAATAGTTTTCAGGTTGATTTTCTTGGATTTTATAATTAGAAACACATATAATGACAGTTTGTCTCTTCCTTTCCAATATGTTTTTATATTGTTTATCTTATTTCTAAGTATTTTCTAATTTCCACTGTAATTCTGTTTTTGACCCACTGGTTATTTAGAAATGTGTTGCTTAATTTACAGACCTATGGGTATTTACTGGTTATCATTTTGTTTTTTGATTTCTTGCTTAGTTCTACTATGGTCAAGCCAATGTACTCTGCATAATTTTGGTCCTTTGAAACTTGCTTTATGGCCCAATATATGGTCACTTTTGGTAAATGTTCCATATACACCGAAAAAAAGTATATTCTGCCATTTTTAAATGCACTGTTCTATGAAAAATGTCAATTAGATCAAGTGTGTTAACCATATTTGCACATTCTATATACTTATTTTTTAATCTGCTTATTCATTTTAGTACTTAGTTTAGAGATTGCAACATGCATGGTTGAATTTTCAGAGTGTAATAGACATTAGTACAGGACCATTCAAGGACCTTAAAACACTTATTTTATTTACATTCTCCTGCCACTTGTGCTATTTATAATACATAATATTTATATTTATATGGCATTGTCATTTCTATTTAATGTAATCAATATTTATTTATATTTTTCCCTATAATAATATGCATTTTTTTCTTGCATCTAACAGCTTCCACTTGGGATAAACTTTTGCTGCCTTAAGGTATTTCCTTTAAGGTATTTCCCTTTAGTTTAAAATGTCTCTGTTTTGCCTTCATTTGCAAAAGATAGCTTCATGAATAGAGAGTTCCAGATTGGCAACTATTTTATTTCATTACATTTAAGATGCCATTTTGTTTGCTTCTGGTTTCTATTGTTTCAGTCATATTTTTTCCTTTGAAGAGGATATGTCTTTTTTTTTTTTTTTCCTTCTGGCTGCTTTTAAGATTTTTGCTTTGTCTTTGGTTTTAAGCAGTTTGACTATGATGTATGTAGGAGAAATTCTGCTTAAGTTTTACAAGACTTATTGAATTTTTGCTTCAATGTAAGAATTTCATGAATTTTAGAAAAGTAACAACTGTTATCTCCACATTGTTTTTATTGCCTCTCCTTTTGAAATTCCAATCCCACGTGTTCTATTTTTTCACATATAATTCTTTACCTTTATTTCTTTATTTTTAATCATTTTATTCCTCTGTGCTTCAGTCTGAGATTTCTTCTTCAGAATTATCTTCTTGTTCACTAGTTTTCCCTCCAGATATATTTAATCAGCTCTTAAAACTACCCATTAAGCTCTTAATTCATTGATTTCCATGAGTCTGCCAAAATATCAGCTCAACTGCTTAGCTTCTTATCCACAGCTTTTCAGAATCAGCAATTTCTTAGAAGGCTGAAGCCCCACCAAATACCAGACTCCCCTCCCCAAGCTTCCATCCTCTCTGGAATCTTGGCCCTGCAAATCTTCTCTTCTCTGTTAGCTCCCTTTCAAAGAAGTGTTTTTAAATATTTCACCCAGTTTCTCTAGCTATTTTCAGTGGAAGTGTTGGTAGGGTATAATCTAGTCTAACATTGCTGGAAGTGGATTTTCTCCATTATTTTGGGAGGCAGCATACTGGCTAAATGGCTTTGAACCCTGTCTGGCACAATAATATGTACTGAATAAGTTTCTGATATTATTAGACATGAAATTAACCTATAGTTCCCTTTTTGTGTTATCCTACATCAGCTTTAGTATCATGATTCTGACAGCTTTGTAAAATGAGTTGTATAGCATTGCATATTTCCCTATCCTCCAGAACTCTTTATATAACATAGAGATTATCTATTCCTTGAAGAGTTGATAGAACTCATCCATAAAATTACTTACTGTATGGTCAGGCCATTCCTGTTGACTGTTCTCTTGCTCTCTGTACATGTCCCCAGCTCGACCAGTTCTACTTCACTCATGCAACTATCCAACCCTCTTAATTATAGGGCTTAGTCCATAACTGCCTACAGGCTTGCCCCATGTCCTAGGCCAATGGTTTCCTTGGTAACTGATGACGTCAATTCTCCCTATAAACGGTAGTGGCCTCCTTCTCTTCCAAGTAATAAAGGTGGCTGCCATGTCCTTCCAGCTGTCTGCTATACACAGAGGGATGTCCCTCCAGGAGCCTTTGTTTTGGATGTGTAAGATGCCCCTGTCCAATAAACCACTGGTGTCTCTGTCACTGTCTTCAAGCTCATTCTTTGGTCTTGAAACTAGGCAGTTACATGGCTTTCAGCCCTGTAGGATGCAGCTCAACACTTGGACCTATTATTATTGTAGTGATTAAATTTTGGCTGTTTTCAATTTGTCCTTTAGTTATTCTCATACAGCAATTATTCACAGATTCTGTTAGGAACTCAAGAATTATTCCTGTTTAGGTTTTATATCTCTTCTTGAAAATTTTTAAAATTTCTAAATTTAAAAATTCCTAGCAGAGTCTGTGGCTACACTTCAGTTGATATTTCTAATATCATTTGTGTTTCTCTTGCTTTTTAAATCACACCTGACTAATTTTACTTTATGCAACTTTTAAGAAAAGAGGTTTTGTTTTTATGGTTCAAATCTACTGTTGTTATATCAATTAGCATGTGTGGCTTTGGGGCTGAGGTGGTTTATAGCTCTCTCTTCCCCTGCCTTAATGACATGGAGGCCACATGTTCAAGGGGGGAATAAGACAGACTGAGTGACACCCAACCCACGTCAGGTTCTGTGTAAAAAGTAACCCTTAACTTTGTTCAGTCACTGAGATACCAATGTGTATTTGTAATTGCAACATAGTCAAGCCAATTCTGATTAGTACGGGCAGCAAAAATTCTGCTATCCTAAAACAAAGTCAAATTTTTAAAGTTTCATTGCTGTTTAAAAGCAATTTTGTATTATTGGCCTCTACTTGTGTAAACCTTTATTTTGTACTTGTTTTGAACTTATCTCATTTTAAAAATCTTTCCTAAGTATTAAGAACTTTGAGGTAGGGAAGGGCATGTACTCAGTCCCACTTTGATCCACTTTGATCCAACCTCTATCTTTTGTTATATTCTGGAAGAGTTTGCTTCTTATAACTGAAAATGGATGTTTAAAGAAAGAAGGTAGTAAACGTCATGTAGGCTTTATCATTTTAGTGCTAAGGAAACATGAGCTTTGTAACTTTAATCTCATTATTGATAAGTCAGAAGGCAGTGAGCTATAAACATGAACCCTTCCCCTCCTCCATTGCCCTGCCCTGACGAAGTCTTTGTCTTCTGATAACATCTCAGGTAAAATTCACAGCATTCAGGTCACTTGCAGCATAAAAACTCCATTACATGCTAATTCAATCAATTGCAGATTTGAATCTCAGACCCTCCCCTCCTCAGCCAAGGGCAGCTAAACTTCTCCCAGTAGAGAAAGAGATTCTCCCTCTGACAACTAACCCTTCCTTCCTGTGGATCTACCTTTCTACTTAGATGTGGAAATGATTTTTAGTCCTGTGAAATGTGTGCAAAGATAGGGCGATTTAGATCATAGGGTTACTCGGAAGCTATCATTGACAGAGTTGAACACAACAGAAAAGATCTTATTCAGCACACTTTGATCACATACATCCTAAAGAAATGCTTACAGAAATGAAAGGCCATAATACTCTCATATTGGTTTATTTTTTATTTTTTAAAATATTGTATTCATACTGCTGATGATAAACATTTTGTATTCCTTCTTTCAAAGTTTGGTAAAGCTTAAGTATGCATGAGTTCTTGGTAAAGATTTAAGATTATGGAGTATGGATGTGCCAATACAGACACAGTTCCTCTCCTCCAGGAGCTTACATTCTAGTAAGGGTTAAATATACCAGAAACAAGTAAATAAAAGTTGTGGTAAGTGATAATAAATAAATAAAAGTGAAGGATGTAGTAGAGAGTGAAGGGAGACTACTCTGAGGAAAGATATTTGAGACAGCATCTGAAGGAGTCAGGGAACTCAGGCCAGAAGCTGTTGCCAAAGCCTTCTCACAGTATGATGACTAGATATAAAGAGAAGCAGATGAACTAAAAATAAAGTTTAGAAATGGAGTTACAAAGACACACTGACACATTTTCTGGGGAAGACAAGGAAATAGCAGGAATCAAGGATGATCCCTAGGTTTGAGGTTTAAACAACTGTGTTAATAGTGGTACCATTTACTGAAATAGGGACTTCCCTGGTTGCTCAGATGGTAAAGAATCTGCCTGCAATGTAGGAGATTAGGTTTGATCCCTGGGTTGGGAAGATCTGCTGGAAAAGAAAATGGCAACCCACTCCAGTATTCTTGCCTAGATAATTCCATGGACAGAGGAGCCTGGTGGGTTACAGTCCATGGGGTCACAAAGAGTCAGACACAACCAAGCAACTAACACTTACTGAAATAGAGTAGCACTGAAACATATACATTACCACATGTAAAAGAGATAGTGGGAAACCACTGCATAGCACAGGGAGATCAGCTCAGTGCTCTGTGATGACCTAGAGGGGTGGGATGGGGTGGAAGGTGGAAGGGAGACTCAAGAGGGAGGGAATATAAGTATTCTTATGGCTGACTCATGCTGTTGCACAGCATAAACTACCACAACATTGTAAAGCAATTAGCTTCCAATAAAAAATATAGGACTCAAGTATACTAAGATCTGGCCCATGACTACAATATTTCTATCCTAATTTTTGTAAAGCGATTTACAAGGAAGAACATCTCTGTAAATAAAGGAAGCTTAGGGAAATAACAATAGCTCACTAAGATAAATCCACAGAATCAAAGAGAATTCTCTTAATTTTCCACTCAATTACCTGCAGCCATCTCCCACACAAGAAGAAGGCTATAACTTTCACTCCAACAATTAGAATGCTGAATACAAGGCCAGAGTCCTTTCATATGTGACATACAGGTAAGACACAGTTAAATATTTTTCTCATCACAGCCTGATGCAAAACAAATAAAAGAATTAAAATTTGTAACAAAGATGAGTAAGAGCCCTAATTGTACCCAGGTGTTTTTAGTTCCCTAAATCTTGCTCTAAATTATATCCTATTTATATTTAATATTTATGCTAATACTAGTTACCATTATGCACAGTTGATTTAGTAAAGTGTTCTCTTGTATGAAAAAAATGTAAATTAGTGGAAAATCATGATAATTCTCTTTAATTCTGTTTATCATGCTGAGTTGTTCATGACATGATATCATAACCAAAACACGCCTTCCACTTGTCAGCAGCTTATTCAAATTGCTGATAAAACAAGGGTGAAATAAACAGTCTCTGGAGTGTTAACCTTGTATAACAAAGGGTATATGGAGGCTGCAAACAACATAGATACTAAAGATTCACCAATGTGAAGAAGTATTGTCAGAATAACAAGAATTACAGCAATTAGTCCCTTGAAGTAGAATCACTCTGCAAGTAACTTGCATATTACTTTTCATATTTATATAAGTAAATCTTTGCAACAAAAAGAATCTTCTCTCACTGCTTCCAAAAGTAAATTCCAAGCCAATGAATGGCACAGATGGATAAATTAAATTAGCCATATTAATGTATTTTTTTAAAGTATTAGGTTCATCAAAATTCCAGTTATTTATTTTTCCTGAGACATAAATATTTCTCTTACCCAAAAAAAAAAAAAATGTGTTTGAATCAGAGGTAGATACAGTAAAAGACATGAAGTTTTTCAACTTTTCAAAGAAATAATACCTATGTATCTCCAGCACTAGTCACATTATCAGGGATAGAAGAGGTAATTCAGGCCATTTTTCATTGTGTCATGGCTGTTAGTAAACTAAAAACCAAATATTAATTTAAATCACAGTCATGCTATCAATATGATAGCCTAATTCTGTTCGCATTTCCTTGATCCCCATTTTATATTTTTTCTTGTTGAGTAGGCAGTGGTATTTCACAGAGCCAAAATGCCCATGTCATCCACTCTGGAAATCCCAATTGCTTTTCATCTGTCTTCTTCCCAGACTTGTTCTCTGTCAACCATGAAGATAATAACCACAAGTTGTACCCTAAGATCTTGGGCTTAGTAAATTTGCCTTGTAGTCCAATATGGTTTATTGAAAACAAGTGAAGGAATTTACAAAATCATTTCTTTATCTTGAGGTTTTGATCAGATGACTTAAGGTTTTACCATTAAGCAGTGGTTAGCGTGATGGTTTCTGTTAATTGTTGAAAGCAGACATCAATATTCTTTTGGAAACCATTCAAGAGATTGGTAGACCTATGGTCCAGCAATCCAGTTCTGGGTACATAACCAAAGAAATTATAGCCAAGATATGAAAGAGACACCACACTACTGTGTTCACTGCAGCATTATTCACAACAGCCAAGGCATGGAAGCAACATAACTGACCATCAACAAATGAATGGGTTAAAAAAAATGTATTCTATACTTACAATGGAATATAATTGAGCCTTTAAAAAGAAAGAAACCCTGTCATTTATGACAATACAGATGAGCATGGAGGACATTACGCCAAGTGAAACTAGCCAGACACAGAAAGAAAAATACTATGTGATAACACTTATACTGAGAAATCGAAATAGTCGAACTCATAGAAGCAGAGGGTGAAATAGTGATTACCAGGGGCTGGAAGGAGGGGAAACAGGAGATATTAGCTAAAGAATACAAAGTTTCAGTTATGCAAGATGAATGAAAGCCTAGAGACACACAGCATACTGCCTATAGTAAATAGTACTGTACTGTGTACTTAAAATTTTACTAATAGGTTAAATGTGTTAAGAGTTCTTATCACACACATGCACACAAAATAAAAATAATAGAGTAGGAGAAATCATTTTGAGGTGGCAGACAGGTTTATAACATAGATTGTGATAATGGTTTGCTGCTCAGTTTGTTCTTCTGTAATATGGAGATAGTTTTTTTTAATCTCTAATTTTAACTTGTGAAAATGTTATAATATCCCAAAAAATGACATGTGTGAAATTATTTTGCAAATCATCAAGGGCTAAATCTACCTAAAGAACTAGAGATGGGAGAATTAAATAGCAGCCAAACTGACAAAATCAGAACAGAAATGGCAATTGTTTAGGGGTTTTTTCTCACATGTCATTTAGTTTCACATTCTTTATAACCCAGTATTAGCATTTAGAATATTTCTGTGATTTATTCCTCTAACAGCCTCTGCTTTTCTTTATCTTTTCAGTCTCTGCATTTGATGCAGGTAAATCTTTAGTCTCTCGGGTGGCCACTTCCACCTGTTGTCTCTTTGCTCCCCTTTTCTCTTTTGTTTGCACTTTTCTATCTGAAGATTCATCCTTTCCTGGTGCCTTCTTTGGTTTTGTTTCCACTTTGGCAGGAGCACGTTTAGTTGACAACCTCCCAGGTCTCCTCTTGGGCTCCTCCTCCCCAGACCCAATACAGAGCTGACCTTCCTCTGGGGCACCCTGGCAGCAAGGTGGACATGGACTAGAAGTGTGGAGAGGAGTCTGGAAGCTGGTCTACATGGCCACGACTGCTCCTTCTGCTGCTGGAGCAGCTATGGGCTATTCTTGGTTTTGTTTGTTTGTTGTGTTTTTTGTTTTGTTTTGTTTTTATTCTCTTTCCTTTTTGCTATTCTGATTGAGTGACTTCTACTACCCTTTTCACCCATATCACTTTCCCAGTTTCTACTCCTGATCTTTATAGGCAAATACGCCTTGAGTGCCTCTTCAGGGGAGGAAAAATGAGAGGAAAATGATTACTAGATTACTTTGTGTCATGTAGCATAAGGACATATACTGGTAATAATCCCTTAAATGCATACAGTATAGACCTGGGCCTACATATCTGATTAAATACATAGACAAATGTGTATGTGTTCACACACACCACAGTAATGTCCTCACCCTCCTTTTTTCACCTAGTATATCACATGATAAAGGGGTGACATGGTCTTTGGGAAGGAAAGTCTGTAATCTAGGTCACATTATTAACTTGGCTCACCCAGTGAGATGCTCCACTGATTTCACATGTTCTGCTTCTATTTTAATGTGAATTGAGGCAGAACTAAATCATCTTAAAGCATCTGTCAATAGGCAGTTATCCAGACACTTAGTTTCATGTTCTTCATAACCCAATATTAGCATTTGGAATATTTTTGAAATCCATTTATATAACAGCTTCTGAGTTTTTCTCATTTCTTCTACTTTCTATTTCAAATTGATCTTTGATCCTGAATATTCATCAGAAGGACTGATGCTGAAACTGAAACTCCAATACTTTGGCCACCTGATTCAAAGAACTGACTCATTGAAAAAGGGGGACTACGACCCTTTCTAACTTCCGTCCTCCTCTTCCCCTGCTGTCTGTTACTCTATTAACTTACCGTAGTACCTGAGTCACCTGTACTCAAACTCGTTCGAGGTCCTCAACCACTACCTGTCCCTTAGGACAGAACGACGTCAGGTACCCCAGTGTCTCTCAGTCTGGACTGACTCGTTGACTTAATTTGACTCCGGGATTCACCAGTGTCTGAAGTAGTCCTTCGTTTTCATTCTATACAGTCATTAATAGGGAACCTAAATATGTTTTACGAAACTTTTATCGGGTTACGATCAATAAACTGGTGTTCACAGTGAAGTGAAGGGAGGTAGATAAAGAAGTAGACTTTTACCACTATTATAACCACTAAATTTATCGGGTAAACTCTATACCAGTGAGTTGTTTAATCTTTAACTGGATTAGTGAAAAAACAAGGCGAGGGATAAGAGGTAGAACAAGTACTCCTATAGTACTTGCTGAAACAGTCTACGGACCGACTTTAGGTTTAAGTGATACGAGTTGTAAAGGGAATAGATGTTCCTATCATTCTTTGGACTAGTTTTTAACTTTCCTACGACATACCGAGTCCTTTGAGTTTGTCCCTGAGACGTAGTTAGATCTCCCCACTCTACCCCGCCCTCTACCCTCCCTCCAAGTTTTCTCTCCCCTATATACATATGGATACCGGTTAAGTACAACTCCAAACTGTCTTTTATTGTTTTAAGACATTTCGTTAATAGAAAGTTAATTTTTTTTAATTTTTCTTTTTTTAACTTTTCCTCTTCTTCTTTTACTCCACCAAACTAGACATGAGGTATAAGTAGACGATACAAGATTATTCTCAGTGGAGTGAGATGTTCACGGGTGTTCTGTATACAAAGGTGAACCGGATTACTGTCTTGAAGTCGAAGTGACCACCTATAAAAGATTTTTACTGGTAAACAAGTGAAACTTTCATTTTAGTCGAAAAGGGGTCAACAGTGAAGAGGAGTTGTGACAAAGAATTTTCAGGACATCTCCTCGAATGTAGTCTCAAACCTCCAGTATCGAGTATCTACGTCTAGACGTAAGTAAGGAGGGAACTGAAGTTTCGTGTAAGTTAAGGAGGGTTCCTCAGAGTGTCGGGAGGACCCAGGTACCGTCTTAGTGACCTTTACAGGACTCCTCCGCCATTTCAGTGACACATATGAAATAAAAGTAAAGCTCATTGTAAGTGTCTCCTTGGTGAGATACGGTTCCAGGATATCTGTGTTTCCTTGAGAAGTGTATCAAATGACGGATCACACTTTCTATCTACGTACTCGTTTATTTGTAACCGGATTAAAGTCTTGAAGTCGAAGTGACCATACATAAAAGATTTTTACTGGTAAATAAGTGAAAAAAATTTTTTTACTGAAATAAAATGAAATGTTATGACATAACCAAAACGGTATGTAGTTGTACTTAGGCGGTACCCACATGTGCACAAGGGTTAGGACTTGAGAAGGGGTGGTGGAGGGAGGGATATGGTAGAGAGACGTAGTAGGGTCACATGGTCGGGGTTCGTAGGACATAGGACGTAGCTTGGATCTGACCGTTAAGTAAAGAATATATAATATGTACAAAGTTACGGTAAGAGGGTTTAGTAGGGTGGGAGAGGCTCTCCCACAGAGTCCAAAAGACAGTTCTGTACATCTGTGTCTCTTTTGCTGTCTCGCATACAGGGTTATAGTTACCATCTTTCTAAATGCCATATATATGCATTAACATACTGTATTGGTGTTTGTCTTTCTGGCTTACTTCACTCTGTATAATAGGTTCCAGGTCCATCCGCCTCCTTAGAACTGATTCAAATGTATTTTTTTTTAATGGTTAAGTAATACTCCATTGTGTATATGCACCATAGCTTTCTTATCCATTCATCTGCTGATGGAAATCTAGGTTGCTTCCATGTCCTGGCTATTATAAACAGTGCTGCGATGAACATCGGGGTACATGTGTCTCAATTCTGGTTTCCTCAGTGTGTATAACCAGCATTTATTCACTTTTAAAGTAAATTCAGCTTTTTCCCAGTTGTCACTTCTCCTCAACAGTTTTGTGTGCATTTGAACTTACATTAGAAGAGCTATGGTTTCAACTTGCTCATCCTTCCATTTTTATGGGTATTTCTGTTCTAGCTAAGGATGGGGCCAAGTATGACTTGGTTTATCAAAGGAAAAGATGGGCTGGATGAGACCAAGACCTGAAAATATGCTGGATTAGTATAGCAGAGCAGGTACATGGATGACAAGCCCTTCTCTACATTCTAGAAAACAATTTGCTCTGGAGGGTTAAAGTGCTATGTAGCAACAGCTATAGCTCAGAGAGGTGGGATGACAAGGGTTCAAGTCTAGTAGATACTTAATCTCCCAATGGGTGGCACAAGTACAATAATGGGAAATTTAAATACCAAGAAAGCAAGCCATCGGCATCAAGATGATTTACTAGCAGGTATCAAGTCCTGGCCACTCAAGTGAAGTTCTCCAGTTACCAGTTGCCCTACCTACAGTACATTCTGAGATAGTAAAATTGGCAGCTTAAGCCAACATAGTTGGCCTCACTGCACATCTGAAAGGCTAGTGTTCCCCATGGATAGTATGTCTCAACTTTAGAATTACCTACAGATATGACTTAATACATCTCTCAGCATGTAGTGAACAAGTTGTGGCTGCCAGATAACCCTAAAGATTAACTCGAATGCCTGAAGTGCCCATTTCTGAAATCTGCCTCAAGTTCAAACCCATGTGAATGTTTCCACTGAGAGAACCTCAAAACTGAATTACGAGGCTCATAAACCACTGGAATTAAGAATGAGAAGAGAGGGGTAATGATTGCATAGATTAGTGATTTTATTTGGAAGGGATGGGCGTGGGACCAGGAGGGGAGAAGAGGGGCAGGGAATTTATAATTTGAATAGATTTTCCCAAGTTCTACTTTCTCATCTATACATATCTAACTGAGGCTTAGTAGCATAGTTGAATGATTTTATTTAATAGTAGAATCTCTATCCTGGGAGACTGAACTGTTTGTGATACTTGGAGAAGAAAGTAGAAAATTCACAGTCAGCTAAGGATGACTGACATTCAGGAGAAGGAAATCCACTAGCTTTTCAATTAAAAACTCTAACCCTTATATAAAGTATATAAATACTCCCATTTAGTAAGAATGTGCTTACAAGCAAAGTGCTTATTGAGGCTTGAGCACTATGACTCAGAATTCTCTTTCAACTAGAAATTAAGCCCCAATTGGAGGTCCATACAAACACTGATGCACCACCACTCAATCTCATCCCCACAGGTTTTTGACAAAATTCCAGGGGATGAAAATGTCAAACGACATTTTCTGAAAGACTTAAGTGGCTTACAAACATCTGGAAGCTAAACTAAAACCCGATGTGTTGAATGGAGGGCTCCAGGATCAGTTCCTGGTGCTTATTCCTGACATGAATATAGTGGCCTAAGAGTGACCTCTGTGGTGAAGGAAGTGAAGCAGGAAGGGTATTGAGTGCTAGGCCTGAAGGAGTCTGTGAGATGGGCCAAGTGTATCTTCTGCATTCTCACTTACACTCAGAATACTTGGTTCTAGTTTGTAAGTTTCTCCTGAACTCAACCAAGATATTTATTATATTTTATACATTTCTGAGCTTATTGCAGTAGGAAGGCTTTTGAAGAATGTTTAGTTGACCCAAAATTCCAGAACCATAAGTTGAACCCTTAAAAATTACAAGAAAAATATGCCCTTTGGTTCTCATTAAATTGATATTAAACATTAAGAGTGTTTGATGGATATAAGGACATGTCACTTAGAACACCTTCAAGAAAGGAATTCCTGCCTGACTGAAAGTTGACATTCTTTAGTCATGAGCCCCTTCAGAGCCCACCTCAGCATGTGAGCCAGTGATGCTCTTCACAGGAAGGCCCCAACTAATGACTAAGCAAAATAATACAGTATAAGTATTAGTAATTATTGTAATAGTACAAGGACCCACCTGGTTCCATACAGCAGGACTTAGCAAGACATCTCAGCAGGAGTCTTGTGAGTATCTCCCCTTCAGGGGGTCAAAGTCTATCAGTTCAGTTCAGTTGCTCAGTCGTGTCCAACTCTTTGTGACCCCATGAATTGCAGCACACCAGGCCTCCCTGTCCATCACCAACTCCTGGAGTTCACTCAAACCCATGTCCATCAAGTCGGTGATGCCATCCAGACATCTCATCCTCTGTTATCCCCTTCTCCTCCTGCCCCCAACCCCTCTCAACATCAGAGTCTTTGCCAATGAGTCAACTCTTCGCATGAGGTGGCCAAAGTATTGGAGTTTCAGATTTAGCATCATTGCTTCCAATGAAC
This sequence comes from Oreotragus oreotragus, assembly GCA_006410675.1. Lineage (NCBI taxonomy): Eukaryota > Metazoa > Chordata > Mammalia > Artiodactyla > Bovidae > Oreotragus > Oreotragus oreotragus. The sequence continues at coordinate 557,167 of SJYX01015955.1, forward strand.
ACCCAGGACTGATCTCCTTTAGAATGGACTGGTTGGATCGCCTTGCAGTCCAAGGGACGCTCAGGAGTCTTCTCCAACACCACAGTTCAAAAGCATCAATTCTTCAGCACTCAGCTTTCTTCACAGTCCAACTCTCACATCCATACATGACTACTGGAAAAACCATAGCCTTGACTAGATGGACCTTTGTTGGCAAAGTAATGTCTCTGCTTTTGAATATGCTATCTAGGTTGGTCATAACTTTCCTTCCAAGGAGTAAGCGTCTTTTAATTTAATGGCTGCAATTACCATCTGCAGTGATTTTGGAGCCCAAAAAAATAAAGTCTGACACTGTTTCCACTGTTTCCCCGTCTATTTTCCATGAAGTGATGGGACCAGATGCCATGATCTTCGTTTTTTGAATGTTGAGCTTTAAGCCAACTTTTTCACTCTCTTCTTTCACTTTTATCAAGAGGCTTTTTAGTTCCTCTTCACTTTCTGCCATAAGGGTGGTGTCATCTGCATATCTGAGGTCATTGCTATGTCTCCCAGCAATCTTGATTCCAGCTTGTGCTTCATCCAGCCCAGCGTTTCTCATGATGTAATCTGCATAGAAATTAAATAAGCAGGGTGACAATATACAGCCTTGATGTACTCCTTTTCCTACTTGGAGCCAATCTGTTGTTCCATGTCCAGTTCTAACTGTTGCTTCCTGACCTGCATATAGGTTTCTCAAGAGACAGGTCAGGTGGTCTGGTATTCCCATCTCTTTCAGAATTTTCCACAGTTTATTGTGATCCACACAGTCAAAGGCTTTGGCATCAGAGTCTATATTGTGGTCTGTTTGCTCCCTCTGCCCAGTTTACTCCCCGCCCTCTCTTTTCACAGGCGTTACTACACAGTGTTTCACACTCCTAAGTCCATCCTGTGTCTGTTTCCCATAAACCCCAACTTGGCAAATGGATCATATTAAGAATCTGGGAAGATTTCATGGATAGAATGATTCACAGAATCACTCAAAAGTAAGGGTATAAATTCTAATAAAATATACAAGTAATACTATTCTAAATAAGACTATAAAAGGCGGAAGTGGACTTGGAGTGGTATACTAGAACTCTGAAAAGAGGAAAGCACTGGAAATGAACAAGGCTGACCTATTAAGCTACTCCACAGCAACAAACACGTCAGAGAGATAACAGTGGAGTCCAGGTGGATCAAAGGGGTTTTCTAGAATATTTTTACCTTTCTTTTTTGTCAGTTTGATTTCTAGAGAATAAAGGTTAAGTGTTGCAACCTTGTTCAAAATACCACAATGCTCTACTGAGATTAGAGGTTCAGTGTGGGAACTGACATTTATGTATTCCAAGGCAAGGGAAGAAAAAGAAAGAATAGAGCAAAAGTGAGGGACAGAGACAGAGATAGGCAGAAACAGAGACAGAGCCTAACAGAGTTCAGGAGGCAGCTCAGCATAAGACTTGTCCTCGCTGACTTGTCCAGTTCAGTAGAAACAACTGGCCTTACTTTAAACCAATGGTATCCCAGCCAGGAACACATGTTGCATGTAAAAAAAAATGAAATGTAAGAAAGGAGAAAATATAGTAGAAATAGGAAATTGGGAAGGAGATTACAGGAGCTAATTTTTTTTAACTGATTTTTCTCTTTATAGTATTAAAGGCAATACTGATAGGAGGATATGGCTCAGTACACAGATAGTAGGTCATCTATCATGAAATTTGCCTGATCATCCTTCCTCCCAGTACTCTGTCAAGAGTCAGCCCTCTCTAATCAAATTCACACAAATGACTTACTTTCTTGATCCCACTTCTGCTTCAACCAAGAACTTAATCTCTCCCAAGGCAGTCATTTGATCTAACAGTCTAAGGTCACACAGCCACTACTGAGCAGATGAGCTAGGAATAGAGTTCAGGTCCCTGTGGGATTGGAGCTTCAAAAAGACCTAGAGACCTCTCTATTTGCACAAGCTTACTTGTATGGCCCAAATAACTACAGGGGAGCAGGGAAGTATAGCTAAGCCTTGTTTCCAAGGAGAGAAGATTCAGGTATTAGCAGTTTCTATACAGCACTCTGTTTACAACTGTTCTTAAACGTATGTGGTACCCACACCCATCTGTTACACTGGAGGCAGCAAGGATATTAGTACCTCTTACCCAGGGAATACTCATCACCTTGCCCCAGGATCTGACAATCTCTAGGAAGTTAAGAGTGGATGTGCCTTCTCTGTACTCTGTTTCTCAGCCAGTCAGTTGAAAGGGATTCAGTAGAGGACTCCCAAAGGCACGAGTTACTGGAAGCTAGATCTCTGAGTCACCATTTAGAGAACAACTACCCAAGAGAGCCACCAAACTCTCATCAGACTGTCTTATGTGTGAGAAATACGCTTGTGTTAAGCCACTGAGATCAGGAGTTGTTTATACAGCAGCTAGCATTAATTGTCTTGACTAATATAGAATCTGTATGTTCCTGAGAAGGGCCCAGGTGGAGTTAATCAAAGGATCATACCTCCATCCAATGCTGTATTCATTTGCTTGGGGCTTCCATACCAAAGTACCATAGATTGGGTGGCTTAAAAAAAAACAAAAAACAAAAACAGAAATGTATTGTCTCTCAGTTCTGGAGACTAGAAGCTCAAGATTAAGGTATTTGCAGAGTTTTTCCCTCTGAGGCCTGTGAGGGAAGGCTCTGTACCAGGTCTTTCCTAGGCTTATAGACACATTACCCCAATCTCTGCTTTGGTCTTTCCACAGCCTTCTCTGTGCTCAGATTTCTTCTTCTCGTAAGGATTCCAGTCATTTTGAACCAAGGACCCATCCTACTCCAGTGTGACCTCATCCTACTGTAACTGACTACATCTGCAATCACCCTGTTTGCAAACAATGCCACTTCTGAAGTACTGAGGTTTAGGGCTTCAACCTATAAATCTGGAGGCATTCAATTAAACCCCAAATCAGGAACTACCACTGCTCATTACCCTTGTCTACCTTGGGATAGGCTTTTCCTGTGACTTACCTTTCACTAGGTCTATAGATTCAAATAATGAGCGGCAACTCTGGAAACTGGATTTCATAAGAAACTAGTGAGTGAACAAACCTGTGTGATAAAATACAGGCCATGTCAGAATGGCCACCAGAGCTCCGGTTGAGAGCCTTTCCCCAAGAGCAGGAAGAACTGCAACCTAGGCCTGAAGGCAACTAAATGAGCGTCCTATAGTTAGTGATTCCTTTCCTATAAACCTCTGCTTCTTAGTGCATGGTATATTACAAGGCTTATCCCCACCACACACATGCAAGCTGCCTCCTGGTTTCCTGACTCACTGAATGTCAAATGTGGTGCGATGCTGAGGTGGCACTGCTAAACTTAGAAGGCTCAAAGTTGCCAATTAATTCTGTGCAAAAAAAAAAAAAACCTCGCCAAGGCAGCCACGCTCTCCCCGCAGGGACCCCTGGCAGCCACGCCACGCGGGACGATGTGGGACGTGAGAGCCGTTGCCCCGCAGTGGCCCGCAGCTGGACATCCCCGAGCAGGCTGGCCCAGGAAGCTCAAGACAGGTAGGAGGGGACAGCGGCCAGATGGCCTTCCCGGGTCTGGGGTCCGTGCTCCACTCACACCCAGCCCCTGCCCCACCGCTCCCAAGGGCGGGCAGGCTGGGGCTCAGCCCCGCCACGTGGTGGTGGCTGCGATCAGGAAGGGGCAGACCTGCTGGGAGTGGGGGGCGGTGTCAGGGCCGCTCATACCGAGGTGGGACCCCACGCCAGCCCCTCCTGCCCTCTGGAACCTTCTGCCAGCTGTGGGTTAACTGAGCATGAAGGTCAGGCACTTTCAAGTCGTAGAAGTCAGTGCCCTTTGAAGGGCACACCAGCCACCTGGAAACCCAAAGACTTGGGCCGCTTTCTGAGTTGGTGGGGTGGGGGTGGGGGAGAAATGGATGCCTGGGACCTCGGTGGTTCTAGCGGCTGGAGGGAGAAATCGGGGGCCCCCCAGGGGTTCAGAGCTCAAAGTGGCTTTCCCCATGACCAGTTCACTGTGAGGCCCCAAGACTTCAGGGGTGAGATTTTCATACAAATGTTGCCCTCAACTGTATTACATACCCGAATGGTTTTGACTAGAACGGTAACACTTTTTATCACTTCCCACTGGGAAAGGCATGGATCTCGGGACGATGGGGCACCATATTCGCTACTGTGGCCTTGAGCACACTGACTGCGGCACAGCGTGGGCCCATGGGATTTGGGGACCCACTGCTCGGGCAGGAGAACACAGCTGAGGCAGTCTGTGCTTCTGGTTCTGGGTGACCCGCACAGCGGCAGAGGCAGGATGGGGACATAGGATTTGAATGTAAGCTGTGAGGAGGGGTTAGCTGCCAGAAAAAGAGACACCCCCAGATCAGGGGGGACACATGGAATCTGGGGCAGGCGGCATGAGGGGCAGGCTAACTCGTGCAGAAATTAGAAGTTTCTTAAGCTAATGTTCCCTAGAGGAAAGCTTGCTTTCTCACTTTTGCTTTTAATAACCTGAGCTTCCTGAGGTGATGATCTTCTCTACAGGAGCCAATGAAAAATCCGTCTGCCAATGCAGGAGACGCAGGTTCAATCCCTGGGTTGGGAAGATCCCCTGGAGAAGGAAATGGCCACCACTCCAGTATTTTTGCCTGGGAAATCCCATGGCCAGAGGAGCCTGGGGGGCTATAGTCCATGCAGTCACAAAGAGTCAGACACGACTTGGCATCTCAGCAACGACTGCACTGGGAGTGTCATCTGAGTATCCCTTTCTCAGGGCAGAGCAGAACAACTCAAGACAGTAGTCAGGACCCCAGATTCCTGAACCCCTGGTTCCAAATCAGGCTCCACCACTTTCCTAGCTGTGTGACCCAAAGCAAGTTTCTTAACCTCTCTGTGCCATAGTTTCCTTTTCTGTTAAATCGGCATAAGAATGTACCTTCCTCATGGGAGATCATGAGGACCAAATGAGTGAACATAAGCCTACAGTCTAATATCTGAAACTCTGTGCACCAGACATGCTGCAGAAACTATTCTGACAGCACCATTGGGCTGTGCAGGTTATATTATACACCCCTCAGTGGGGCCTGGGCAGCATCCCATCAGTTTAGTTCAGTTGCTCAGTCGTGTCTGACTCTTTGCGACCCCATGGACTGCAGCATGCCAGGCCTCCCTCTCCATCACCAACTCCTGGAGTTTACTCAAACTCATGTCTGTTGAATCGGTGATGCCATCCAACCATCTCATCCTCTTTCATCCCCTTCTCCTCCTGCCCTCAATCTTTCCCAGCATCAGGGTCTTTTCCAATGACTCAGTTCTTTGCATCAAGTGGCCAAAATATTGGCGTTTCAGCTTTAACATCAGTCCTTCCAATGAATATTCAGGACTGATCTCCTTCAGAATGGACTGGTTGGATCTCCTAGCAGTTCAAGGGACTCTCAAGAGTCTTCTCCAGCACCACAGTTCAAAAGCATCAATTCTTTGACACTCAGCTTTCTTTATAGTCCAACTCTCACATCCATACATGACTATTAGAAAAACCATAGCCTTGATTAGATGGAGTTTGGTTGACAAAGTAATCTCTCTGCTTTTTAATAGGCTGTCTAGGTTGGTCATAACTTTTCTTCCAAGGAGCAAGCGTCTTTTAATTTCATGGCTGCAGTCACCATCTGCAGTGATTTTGGGGCCCCCCAAAATAAAGTCTCTCACTGCTTCCCCACCTATTTGCCATGAAGTGATGGGACCAGATGCCATGATCTTAGTTGTCTGAATGTTGAGCTTAAACCAACTATTTCACTCTCCACTTTCACTAAGAGGCTGTCTAGTTCTTCTTCGCTTTCTGCGATAAGTGTGTCATCTGCATATTTGAGGTTATTGATATTTCTCCCAGCAATCTTGATTCCAGCTTGTGTTTCTTCCAGTCCAGCGTTTCTCATGATGTACTCTGCCTATAAATTAAATAAGCAGGATGACAATATACAGCCTTGACGTACTCCTTTTCCTTTGTCTGTTGTTCCATGTCCAGTTCTAACTGTTGTTTCCTGACCTACATACAGATTTCTCAAGAGGCAGGTCAGGTGGTCTGGTACTCCCATCTCTTTAAGAATTTTCCACAGTTTATTGTGATCCACACAGTCAAAGGCTTTGGCATAGTCAATAAAGCAGAAATAGATGTTTTTCTGGAACTCTCTTGCTTTTTTGATGATTCAGTGGATGTTGGCAATTTGATCTCTGGTTCCTCTGCCTTTTCTAAAACCAGCTTGAACATCTGGAATTTTCTCAGTTCACGTTTTGTTGAAGCCTGGCTTGTAGAATTTTGAGCATTACTTTACTAGTGTGTGAGATGAGTGTAATTGTGTGGTAGTTTGAGCATTCTTTGACATTGCCTTTCTTTGGGATTGGAATGAAAACTGACCTTTTCCAGT
>SJYX01015955.1:564910-605418 GCA_006410675.1 Oreotragus oreotragus
ACTGACTCAATGGACATGAGTTTGAGTAAACTCCAGGAGTTGGTGATGGACAGGGAGGCCTGGCGTGCTGCAGTCCACAGGGTCACAAAGAGTCGGACACGACTGAGGAGATGTGTATAAGAGACAGCCCCCACCCCGTCCACCACGCCAAAGAATAGGATTCCAGGAAGGGCCCGAGATGGGCAGGCTGCGGTACGGATTGGGACAAAGTATCGTTCAGCTGGTAACGAGTCTGCCTGCGATTCAGGAGAGCCCAGTTCGATTCCTGGGTTGGGAAGATCCATTGGAGAAGGGATAGGTTACCCACTCGAGTATTCTGGCCTTGAGAATTCCATGGACTGTATGGGGTCGCAAAGAGTTGGACACGACTGAGTGACTTTCACTTCACTTCACACTTATCACCAGCCCAGAGAGCAAAGGGGCTCAGGGACAGATTTAATTGGCTTTTTAGAAATCAAAGCAGCAAGCAAGGCATTTCCTGTACACCTTGGGGGAGGGAGCGTGACATATACTTAGTCTTCATGTGGTGAGAGCCAGCTGACCTCACTGGGAACCCACACTTAATGGGAGACCTTTGAGGAGGGCCTGAGAGTGTTCATATTTCCCAAAGGGATCAGATTAATAAAGTGAGGGACCCTGGGATATAGGAGGAAGAGGAGAGTGGAGGCGAGGCCCACAGAACCCTGACATTCAAGGGGACCGGCAGAGGGACAGATGGGGAGCCTGGAGGGGGTAGATGGGAGCCAGATGAGGAAGAGTGAGGGCCGCACAACCCAGGGCTCCTGTGGGGCCTGGGGGGTCTCCTGGCCACAGGGAAGCCAGGCACGGCTGGTCAGGGAACAGAGCAGGGAGGGGGCAGAGGGCCAGGACACACTGGAGACGCACTGTGAGAAGACCGCTTCCCGGGGCCCAGGGGAGAGCGAGGGGCGCAGAGGCCTGGAAAAGAAGCAGCCCCTGAAGAAGGGCTTATCATGGAGGGGGTAGATGGGAGCCAGATGAGGAAGAGTGAGGGCCGCACAACCCAGGGCTCCTGTGGGGCCTGGGGGGTCTCCTGGCCACAGGGAAGCCAGGCACTGCTGGTCAGGGAACAGAGCAGGGAGGGGCAGAGGGCCGGACACACTGGAGACGCACTGTGAGAAGACCGCTTCCCGGGGCCCAGGGGAGAGCGAGGGGCGCGGTGGCCTGGAAAAGAAGCAGCCCCTGAAGAAGGGCCTATTTACCCCACTGCACGGATGGGGAAGCTGAGGCTCATGGAGCCCAGCCAGAGCCGCGGAGTCGGGGCGGGAACTGGCAGGGACCTGGGTGAGTTCAAAAGTGGAGGCTTCACTGAGCTTGCATGGCACTCCCACTGTGGTCAGAAAGACAGACAGTGGCGAGTGATGGCGAGGATGTGGAGAGATCAGAGCCCTCATACGCTGCTGGTGGGAACGGAAAACAAGGCAGCTGCTCGGAAAGCAGTCTGCAGTTCCCGAAACTGTTAAACACAGAGTTAGTTACCACACGACCCAGCAGTTCTACTCTCAGGTAAACCCCTGAGGGAAATGAAAACTTAGGTCCACACAAGGGTTTGGATATGCATGCCCATAGCAACATTATTCCTGATAGCCCCAGAAGGAAAGCTACCCAGATGTCTAGGAACTGATGACCTGATAAAAGGAGACAGAACCATGGAGGGGAACATCAGAAATTAGTGACATGCTAACACCTGCTGCCACCTGGGTGAGCCTGGGAAACGTGGCACAGAGTGAAGGAAACCAGTCCCCAAGAGACCCTTAATGTGTGATGCATCTACACGCAATGTGCAGAGTATCCACTGAGGCAGAAAGTAGATTAGCTGGCAGGAGGTGGAGAGGAGAGGAAGATTGGGGGTGGGGATGGCTAAGGGGTTTCGTTTGGGGGTGATAAAATTTTCCTAAAAGTAACTGTGATGCTTGCCCAACTCTGCGAATATACTAAGAGCTATTTTACACTTTATATGGGGGAATTGTATGGTATTGGAATATTATCTGAGTAAAGTGGTTACCTGCAAAAAAGAAGCGCTCATCAGAGACCCAATATAAAAGCTAAACCTAGGCAGCTTGCAAACTCCAGTCCTCTTGCCTGGAAAATCCCAGGCAAGTCTGGTGGGCTGCATCCACGGGGTCCATGGGGTCGCTAAGTCGGACATGACCGAGCGACTTCCCTTTCACTGTTCACTCTCATGCATTGGAGAAGGAAATGGCAACCCACTCCAGTGTTCTTGCCTGGAGAATCCCAGGGACGGCGGAGCCTGGTGGGCTGCCGTCTGTGGGGTTGCACAGAGTCGGACACGACTGAAGCCACGCAGCAGCAGCAGCAGGGAACTAAGTTCCCAGAAGCTGCATGGCACAGGTCAAAAAAACAAACAAAAAAGAGAGAAATGGAGCGAAGTCAGTTCTGCCATTTTGATTGGCCAAGGCCCATCCCAGGCCCCGCCCTGAGTCAGGGGCAAGGGCGTCAAGGCCTCTGTAGACAGCTGGAGTCCACCACGTCCACTGACAGAAGCAGGCAGCACGTACCATGCAGGGGGCCTTCCAGAGACATCCTTCATGCAGGCGCTTGGTTGACCCCATTTTATGGAGAAGGCTGAGCGCCAAGAGTCAAAGAACCGGCCCCGGCTGCCCACCAGAAGGGGGCGGAGCGTGCACGCGAACCTGCGCTGTCTGGCCTCGGTCTATGCTCTGAACCTCTGCGCTATACAGCCTTAATGGACTGTGCGCTCTCAGGTTTACACACAGTAAATACTCCTGAGGTCTTCATTTTCCTAGACTTACAGAGTGCCTGCCGTGTGCTAAGCACTGTCCTAAAAGTCTTATAACGGAGGCAGTTCTGTGAGGTTGAACCATAAGAAAGGACTGTGTAGGAAAAAATGCGGCTAAATGTTGGCACTTTCAAATGGTTCATCATCCCAGCTACTCTTTTTTTTTTTTGGTCCCATCACATAGCACGTGAGGTCTTAATTCCCTAACCAAGGATCAAACTCGCATCCCCTGCTTTGAAAGGCAGAGCCTTAACCACTGAGCTGCTGGGGAAGTCCCAGTCACACGTTTTAACAGGCAAGGAAACTGGGATTCAGAGAGGGGGAGTAACATGACTAAAGTCCCACAGCTTTATAAAGGCTGGAGCTGAGATTTAAACCCAGGTCGGAGGGGTTCAGGGTCTGTGCTCCAGATGGGCTGAGTGAGCGCGTGAGTGGCTGGTTTGGGGGGTGACGAAGGAGCTCCTGCCGGCCCAGCCACCCCTGCTGAATTAAGTCATCTCTCCTCCCGCAGCCGCCGGGAGATCCTGGGCCACCTGCCCTTCCTTGTCCACCGTCTGCTTCCTCTTTGTCATCTTTGTGGCGTCCACCGTTTTCCACTGCCACCGGCGCCTGGCCCTGGTGCCCACTCCTTGGGCCTACGCAGGTCGCGTGGTCTTGTTCCCCAGACACCTGCCGGCAGGGGGCGTGTTCACCATCAACGCCATAGGCCGCCTGGGGAACCAGATGGGGGAGTACGCCACCCTGTACGCCCTGGCCAAGATGAACGGGCGCGCCGCCTTCATCCCGCCCCAGATGCACAGCACGCTGGCCCCCATCTTCCGAATCACACTCCCGGTCCTGCACGACGCCACGGCCAGGAGCGTCCCCTGGGAGAACTACCACCTGAACGACTGGATGGAGGAGCAGTACCGCCACATCCCGGGGGAGTACGTGCGCCTCACCGGCTACCCCTGCTCCTGGACCTTCTACCACCACCTCCGCGCCGAGATCCTCCGGGAGTTCACCCTGCACGCCCACGTGCGTGAGGAGGCCCAGAACTTCCTGCGGGGTCTGCGGGTGAATGGCAGCCGGCCGAGCACCTATGTGGGGGTCCACGTGCGCCGAGGGGACTACGTCCATGTCATGCCCAACGTGTGGAAGGGCGTGGTGGCCGACCGGCAGTACCTAGAGCAGGCCCTGGGCTGGTTCCGCGCTCGCCACCGCAGCCCGCTCTTCGTGATCACCAGCGACGACATGGCCTGGTGCCGGAGGAACATCAACAGCTCCTACCAGGACGTGGTGTTTGTGGGCAACGGCCGCCAGGGCTCGCCGGCCAGGGACTTCGCGCTCCTCATGCAGTGTAACCACACTGTCATCACCGTGGGCACCTTCGGCATCTGGGCCGCCTACCTCACTGGGGGGAACACCGTCTACCTGGCCAACTTCACCCTGCCCGGCTCCCGATTCCGCATGATCTTTAAGCCCCAGGCGGCCTTCCTGCCTGAGTGGGTGGGCATCGCAGCCAACCTGGGGCAGGCCAGAGAGAGCCACCCCTAGCCACGCTCGGGCCCTGCCGCCCCATCGGGCCCAACAGGCTTGGATGCCCGAGTCTAAATCCAGGCTGTTCAGCTTCCCAGCTGGGTGACCATGGACAAGTGACTTAACCTCTCTGTGCCTTAGTGTCCAACCTGAGAAACGAACCTAACGCAGGCTCCTTCTGAGAACATGAGTTCATGTAGTTCCTTGGAAACAGGTGAGGGTTGGCCACTCACAGGCTTGTGATTGGCAGGCCTGGACCTTTGGACGGCCTCGCGGTGGACACGTTTGTTTGCCCTCTGCTTCTTTATAGCTCCAGGAACGTGGAGCCCAAATATTTGGTACTTGCCTCCTTGGAGGGTTTTGCAGTGAAACTCTTCCTGCCCTTGATTGGGGTGTTTGAGGCAGCTAAAGGATTTGGGCTTTGGGTTTGATGGGGCCTTAGATCGTGAAAGAATGGGAAAGAAAATAGGATTTGAGAGGGAAGATCTCGGGGAGATAACCTTGGTGAGGAGGGGGAGTCCCCGGAAGTGAGGGTGGGGCATGGGAGGGCCTCCCAGAGATGCAGGACTCCCCCAGGCCTGGCCGGCAGCGGCAAAGACAGCCCGAGTCCGCACGTCATGGAAGCAGCAGGTTGGCCACGGAGGGGCAGGGCCGCAGAGACTGCCCAGGCCACGTCCAGCGTGCGGGCAAGCGACTGACACCATGGCAGTGCCCGTGCCCGCAGGACCTCGTGCCTCTGTGAGGAGCCCGAATGTGGACTAGAGTTGGAGTCAGTGATTACAATACTGATTTCCTTGTGTTTGGTGTAAAGTACGGAGATAAGCAATATTTTTATTCCTTTTTGGATATTAAAAAATTAACATATCATTTAGATTCACTTAGAATTTTCTCTGAACACAGCTGCACTGGCTTTGAAAACATTTCAGTCACATCTCTTTCCTATTTGAAAACCCTCTCCAAGTGTCTTTTTAAATTTGAATTTCCATTTCTTGGCATCCTTGTGAGGCTGAACACCTTTCTGTTCATGTATTGGTAATATTGTATCTCCCGAGAGCCGTTTAGGGGCCCTGTTTACTTCCTTAGGGGCTTCCCAGGTGGTGCTAGTGGTAAAGAACCCACCTGCAATGCCAGGTGAACCCGACTCAAGTTCGATCCCTGGGTCGGGAGGATTCTCTGGGGGAGGGCATGGCAACCCACTCCAGTATTCTTGCCTGGAGAGCTCTGTGGATAGAGGAGCCTGGCAGGCCACAGTCCACGGGGTCACAAAGAGTCGGACACGACTGAGGGCCTAAGCAACAGTAACAACAGTTTCTGTGGGTCAGGAATTAGGGAGCGGCTTACCGGAGTGAGTGCGTCTGGGATATCCAGGGAAGTTCCTGTCAGGCAGGGCCACAGTCATCTGAAGGCTTGACTGGGCTCGACTTCCATGGCCGGGAAGTTGTTGCTGGCTCTTGGCTCTTGGCCGGATTCCTCTGATGTGGATCTCTGAGGGGTTGCTTGAGTGTCCTTCCCACGCGGCAGCTGGAGTCCTCCAGAGAGAGAGGCCCAAGCGACCAAGGTGGAAACCTACCACGGAGCCTTACCTCGTCACCCAGCGCCACTCCTGTCGCGCCCAGTCCATCAGACAGAGCAGCCCGGTTTAGTGTGGGCGGGACCAACCCGAGGGCCTGACACCCAGAGGTGAGGATGCTTTGGGGCCATGTCGGAGGCTGCTGTACTAGTTTGCTGGCACTACCAAACTCTAGCAGAGTTTGTGGTGGCAGAGCACCACAGACGGGGTGGCTTAAACCACAGACATTCATGATCTCTCGGTTCTGGAGGCTGGAAGACTGAGATTAAGGTGTTGGCTGAGCTGGTTTCCTGGGGAGGGCGTGCTCTGCTCCCAGCCCCTGCCCTTGGCTGCAGCAGCCACTCCCCACATGACTCTGCGCGGGGAGTGTACTTGTGCGTGTCCAGAGTCCCTCTTCTTACAAGGGCGGCAGCCATAATGAACTAAGCCCTACCTAATGACCTCACTTGAATCACATCTGGAGACATCCCATCTCCAAGTACAATGGCGTTCTGAGGCCCTGGGGTAGGACTTTTAATTTACTAATTTGTTTCACTTTTGGGGGCACTGGCTCTCAGCTGCCGTGTGAGGCCTTTCTCTAGCTGCCGCGAGCAGGGGCTGCTCTCTACGTGCGCCGGCTTCTCTTGTTGCGGACCACAGGCTCCAGGCACACAGGCGTAGCTGGCCCGCAGCAAGTGGAAGCTTCTGGGGCCAGGGATCGAACCCGTCTCCCCTGCATCGGCGGGTGGATTCTTACCCACTGCGCCACCAGGGAAGCCACAGTACGGGGATTTTTGTAGCGACACAGCTCAACCCATTCCAGCTCCCGGCCTCCCTTCCCACCCCTGCCCCCAGAGGCAGACGGGTTTTTCTCCCTTTCTCTCTTTCCCTCCATTCTCTCAGGGCCAGCCCCTTCTCCTCAGGCCTTCTGGCCTGAGCTGGGATCTTTTCCCCACGATAACTCTGTGGGAGAGATTCGGGCCAGGAGGCTAGAGGAAACCGATACCACGTCTCAATGGAGTGCTCACCTCTTCCTGTTGCCAGTCCAGGTCTCATCTCCAGCGTTCCCCGCCCCCTGCCCTGTGCCCTGGGAGGCTGTCTGATGCCATCGGCTGCGGCCTGAACGCTTGTGTCCATCCCCCACCCCCAATTCAGATGCTGAAGCCTGAATCTCCAGCCTGTTGGTATTTGGAGGTGGGCCCTTGGGAGGTACTGAAGAATTATGTTGTAAGAAGGAGGCCTTCATAAATAGGATTGGTGCCCTTATAAGAGAAGTGAGAGACGTGTCTGTCTCTGCTAACTTTTTTTTATTATTTACTTTTGGCTGGGCTGGGTCTTCGTCCTTGCTGTGCGGGTTTCTGTCTAGTTGCGATGGGCAGGTCTACTCTCTAGCTGCTCTTTGCAGGCCTCTTACTGGGGTGGCTTCTCTTGTGTGGCGCATGCGCTCCTAGGGCACATAGGCCTCAGCAGCTGAGGCCCATGGGCTCCGCAGTTGTGGCTCTTGGGCTCAATCATTGTGTTGCACAGGCTTAGTTGTTCCTCAGCATGTGGGATCTTCCTGGACCAGGGCTCGAACCCCTGTCTCCTGCATTGCCAGGCAGATTCCTCACCAGTGAGTGGCCAGGGAAGCCCCCAACTTTTATTTTTATAAGGGCAACCGTGCAAGTTGGCCAGCTGCCAAAATCAGCTCAGTTCAGTCGCTCAGTCCTGTCCGACTCTTTGTGACCCATGGACTGCAGCACGCCAGGCCTCCCTGTCCATCACCAACTCCCGGAGTTGACTCACACTCTCCTGTCCTTTGAGTCAGTGATGCCATCCAAGCAACTCATCCTCTGTCGTCCCCTTCTCCTCTTGCCTTCAATCTTTCCCAGCATCAGGGTCTTTTCCAGTGAGTCAGTTTTTCACATGAGGTGGCCAAAGTATTGGCGTTTCAGCTTCAGCATCAGTCCTTCCAATGAATATTCAGGACTGATCTCCTTTAAGATGGACTGATTGGATCTCCTTGCAGTCCAAGGGACTCTCAAGAGTCTTCTCCAACACCATTCATCTAACAAATATACTTATTAGAGTGGACTCTCACTGGGAGCACAAAAAGCAGGTCTTGGGTTTCTCAGCTTTCAAAACTGGGAGGAAGAAATTTCTGTCGTTTAAGACACACAGGCTTTGTGGCATTTTTGTTATGGCAGCCTGGAACTGACCAACACAGTATCTGTGAGCTCCCCTGTTGTACGCTTTCCTGTTGGTTTGGACCAGTGAGATCACAGTCCAGATATCATAAGAGGAAAGAGGAAGCTGGGGTCTTTATACTCCGAGGTCCATCCAGAAATCTGAAGAGGAGAGAGACTGAAGTTGGTGTATATATTCTCCCAGATGGATCCCAGCTAGAGGTGGTGGTGGTAACAGCTCCCTGCAGGTACATTCCAGGGAGTTGTACCATCTCAGTCAAAATCAGGTTGGTTTACAGAAAATAATGAAGAGAGGTGACATTTGCAGACCTGACTTGGAGGATGGAGGTGAAGTCTGTGTGGAGCTGTCATAGCGCCCATGGGTGGGGAGCAGGGTGCCGTTTTCCTGCATGTCTTTTCTTGCACATCCTGGGGACCTTTAGGTGCTGGGGGAAGACCTCCCAGGAGGTCTCCATGAAGGAAGGGTCCTGCCAGTGGACAGAACAGGCATGGGCTGGCTTCCGACCACTGAGCACAATAGACTGTTCTGAAGTGAAGTGAAGTATCAGTCACCCAGTCACGTCTACTCTTTGCAACCCCGTGGACTGTAGCCCGCCAGGCTCTCTGTCCATGGAATTCTCCAGGCAAGAATACTGAAATGGGTTTCCATTTCCTTTTCCAGGGAATCTTCCCAACTGAGGAATGGAATCCAGGTCTCCCACATTCCAGGCAGATTCTTTTACTGTCTGAGCCACCAGGAAAGCCCGCACGCTGGGCTGAGCTCTGTTTAATCTGGACACTCAGGGGACCCAGCTCCTTCTCTGTGTTTGAAATGCCTTACTTGGAAGAGGAAGTCGACTGTTATTTTATCAGGGCCAAAGCAGGAACTGGCCAGCTGCTAACACTCGGAAGTTATTCTGAAATGAAGTCGCTCAGTCGTGTCCGACTCTGTGACCTCATGGACTGTAGCCTACAAGGCTCCTCTGTCCATGGAATTTTCCAGGCAAGAGTACTGGAGTGGGTTGCCATTTCCTTCTCCAAGCTGCTAATAATAAATTACACTGATTCATTCAAGAAATATTCACTAAGCTCCTTAGTGGGTTTTTAGGGCTTCCTAGGTGGCGCTAAGTGGTAAAGCACNCAAGGCTCCTCTGTCCATGGAATTTTCCAGGCAAGAGTACTGGAGTGGGTTGCCATTTCCTTCTCCAAGCTGCTAATAATAAATTACACTGATTCATTCAAGAAATATTCACTAAGCTCCTTAGTGGGTTTTTAGGGCTTCCTAGGTGGCGCTAAGTGGTAAAGCACCCGCCTGCCGATGCAGGAGACTTATCGTGAGGGTTCAATCCCTGGGTCAGAAAGATCCCCCAGAGGAGGACATGGCAACCCACTCCAGTATTTTTGCCTGGAGAATCCCATGGACAGAGGAGTCTGGTCGGCTACAGTCCAGGGTGTCTCAAAGAGCTGGACACAACTGAAGCAACCTAGGTCCTTAGTGGGTTTGCAAACCCTTCAACACCTTCCCCCTGCTCCTCGCCAGAGGGGACACAAGGGTGCCAGAACAGGGGGACTACTTAGGGTCTCTGAAGGCAGAGCTCTCACAGCTCAGCACTCCAGACAGCATCAGCGCATCCTATGTGTTTGTTAGGAGCTGAAATGTGAATTGTGTCCCCTTAAAAGATGGGTTGAAATCCTAACCCCCAGTACCTCAGGATGTGATATTTGGGAAAAGGGTCTTTACACATGTAATGAGTTAAGATGAGGGCTTCCCTGGTGGCTCAGTGGCGAAGAATCTGCCTTCCAACTCAGGAGACATGAGTTCGATCCCTGGGTTGGGAAGATCCCCTGGAGGAGGGCATGGCAACCGGCTCCAGTATTCTTGACTGGAGAATTCCTGTCTCCAGAGGAGCCTGGCGGGCTACATACAGTCCATGGGGTTGCAAAGAGTCACACACACAAGTGAAGTAGGGTGGTCCCTCACTCCAACATGAAAGCCCAAGATGACAGAGGCAGAGACTGGCTTTTAGTGTCCAAAGCCGTGAGAGAATAATTTCCTATTGTTTTAAGCCACCTGGTTTGCAGTATGCTGTTCTAATAACCCTGTAAAACAAATAGCAGTGATAATTGAATATTGGCTGAATGGGCTGAACAAGCGCTGGCTCAGCACTGAGCTCCTGGCTTAGGACACAAGCCGATTACAGCTGGCGAGTCCCCGGATGCCCTGACCCAGGATCTGTGTTTCCTGCTTGGAGCCTGGAAGCCAGGGGCCATTAAGTGGACAGTGGGGCTGAGTCCAGCAGGATGGGGCCTGGCTGAACCTGGGAAGCTGCCAGAGGCTATACAGGTGTGGCCCAGGGGTGACCTACACCTTGTAAATAAGTCCCCAAAACGCTCAGAGCCCATTAATATCACGTGAGAGTTATCTTAATGGAAGAGACTCGCACTTGTCAGTTAGATGCCTGGACCGGAACCAAACCAACCCAGCTGGGGCAGGGGATGGGGGGTGGGGGTCCCTTGGGTCCTCCCCACGTGTTGATTTGAGTCCAACCAGAAAGTTTCCCTGGGTGGGACAACCCTCTCGGGCCTCCTTGGACTGAAAGGAGCCAGGGAGTCTGGGTCTGTTGAACAAGATTCATTTGAGGCTCAGCTGGGCCTCAGAAGATTCGGTCTTACTGCCAACAAGCTCCAGATAAGTCTCCTTCCTCGTGGCCAATGAAAGAGAAGCCACCCACTTCTGCTTCAGCACCCTGGCCCTCGGCAACCACCAACCTGCTTTCTGCGTCTATGGACTTGCTTTTTCTGGACATTTCCTATAAGATGTAGTTCTTTGGCTAGGCGTCCGTTTTGTTTTTTAACTTATTTTAAGAAATCATCCCTGTTTCTTTTTTTAAAAAAATAGTTGTTTCTGGGTCTTGTTGCGGGATGTGGACTCTCCCGCTGCGACACAGGGCTCAGTTGCTCCGCGGCTTGTGGGATGTCAGTTCCCAGATGAGGATTCCAACCCGTGTCCCCAGCATCTTAGCCACTGGTCCACCTGGGAAGTCCCTGGTCAGGCATGGATTTAACCCTCAGAGAGGGGATGTTACTTGTCCAGGATCGCACAGCAACTGAGGCGGAGATCAGCGTCCTGTGGCCAGAAGGTGTGCATTTAGCTGTGTGTCCTCTGAGTTACCTCGTGAAGTACATTCTAGGCGGGGCCGAGTAAACAGAGACCTTCAGGTACTGCTCAGCGGGGTGATGAAAATGTTCTGAAATAACACTCTGGGTGGATGCCAAGCTCTGAATCCATTCTGATTTCAAAGCCACTCATCTACAAGCCGCTCAAAACAGTTCTTGTATGCTTTATTTTTCTTCCAGTTTTATGGAATTGTCATATAGCACAGTGTACATTGAAGGTGTACCCAGAATGATTGGATTTACATGCATCATGAAGGGATGGTTATAGAGATACAACATTAAAGAAATAGAAAAAAAAATTTTTTTTTTTGTGGTGAGAACTCTTAGAAATTACTCTCTTTGAATTGTATACTTTAAATGGGTGAAATTTAGAGTATGTGAACTATATCTCAAAGATGTTATTTTTTTAAAAAACCCGCTGCTTTGCAGGGAATCCAAAGCTGGTCCTCTGTGACAACCTAGAGGAGTGGGATGGGGAGGAATGTGGGAGGGGTTTTCAAGAGGGAGGGGACGTATGTATACCTTTGGCCAAATCATGTTGAGGTGTGGCAGGAACCATCACAGTATTGTAAAGAAATTATCCTGTCATTAAAAAAAAAAAAACAGCTCCTGGCACATATACATGTATAGTGAGGATCAGCCATCAGCCATCATCACACACACACACAGCAAAGGGTGCTGGGAATTCCCTGGTGGTCCAGTGGTCAGGACTGTGCTTCCACTGCAGGGAGACAGGTTCCATCCCTGGTTGCAGAACTAAGATTAAAAAATTTTTTTAAAGCACAGTGTGCCATTACAGGTGGGCTCTGGGGCAGGAACCAGAGGATTTTCACTTTCGCGTGAGGATGTAGTTGGTGGTGATTCAAAGAAAAAAGCCAACTTTGAGATCATCCAGGAAATTAGAATGTAGTCTGGGTATTACGTGGTATTCAGAGATGACTGTTAATATTTAGGTGTAGTAACAGCAAGGTGCTTGTTACATATTTTAAAAATATTCTCATCAGTCTGAGGAGCACCGTGAAATGTTTACAGATGGAATGAGGAAGTCTGGGAAGGTGAGGTAAAGATGCCCAAGAATGCCAACACGTTGAAAACAGCATTTGGTGGGGTTTTAGTTCTGCAGAAGATCTCAGAGATAATGTTATCCCTTGAGGGGAACCAGGACCTTGCCCCAAGCCCACACTAATGTTTCTTTTTTTTCTTATAATGAGAATTTTCAAAATAAATATCTATGTTTTTGACTGCACCAGATCTTTGATGTGGCATGTAGGATCTTTAGTTGTGTGTGTGTGTGTGTGTGTGCGTGCACATGCATGCACTCAGTGGTGTCCAACCGTGCGACCCCATGGACTGTAGCCCGCCAGGCTTCCCTGTCCATGGGATTCTCGGGGCAAGAAGACTGAAGTAGGATGTCATTTCCTTCTCCAGAGGATCTTCCCGACCCAGGTATCGAACCTGTGTCTTTTGTGTCTCTTGCTTTGGTGAGTGGGCTCTTTACCTTCTGAACCATAGTAGTGGCATGCAGGCTCTTAATTGAGGCATGTGAACTCTGTTGCAGCATGTGGGATCTAGTTTCTAGGCCAGCGATTAACCCCGGCCCCCTGCATACATTGAGAACACAGTGTCTTAGCCCCTGGACCACTAGGGAAGTCCCAGCACTGTTTCTTGACTGGCCCTCCCTTCCCGTGTTGGCAACTGTTCGAACCTGCCCTTTGGAATTCAAGGAAGGGGTCACAGAAAGGCTTCTGTGCCCCGGAGCCCCACCACAGAGTCTGGCTTCATTTCGATACGACAGGCTGACTACAGCAAAAATCAGTTTGCCACTTTGAAGTATGTGGCACAGTGATATTTTAGCGCACTCAAAATCTTGTACAACCATCACCCCTATCAAATTCCTGAACATTTCCATGCCCTCAAGAAGAAGCCCGTCACAAGCACTCCCTATTCCCTCCCCCCACTCAGCCCTTGGCAACCACTTTCTGCCTTTCCTGATTTGCCTGATCTGTTCGTTTCATACAGAAAATTATACCCTATGAAGCTATCAGTCATGGTGAGACTCTTTTCACACCATGGAAACTAAGTGGTCTGTGTTGTCACAGTTATTTTTCGACAGTAGCTGATGGAGCACTGAGGGGTCAGGATTGCTAAAATTTAACACAGTGAAGAATTATCCTTCACACCCATGATTTTTCAACAACTTGTTGGACACTCATACAGCTGAAAAAAATCTGCTTCTGAGTCTCACATCTATTTTGCATGTATTATAAGCCCCCTGCTGCTTTTTTTTTCACGTCACTGACTCTTTGGGGAAACAAGGTCATTCATCCTGTAGCCAGTGATTCAGTTCCTGGACTTGGCTGACCTTGTCCTCATGGTGTTGATTTACTGGAAATTTTATCCTTCTGCTTTCTGAAAACAGCTGATTACAGTGAGAGGCCTGATCAGATTCAGGTTCTTTTTTTTTTTTTTTAAGCAGGGGAAGGCTGAGGAGGGACATTTGTAGATGGTGAAGGGACCTCCTGTCACCTGAGGCAGTGGGGGCACTGCTGGTCCCTCTTTCCGTGTTTTGGGACTGCTGGGGGCTCTGGCGATGCCCGCCTCACCGCCCGCCCTCCCCCTACCAGTTAAATTCATCAATCTTGTGCCTGAGTTCGGCAGCCGGAGACAAGCACCATCTGACATACCAGCTATAGGCTTCCCTGGTGGCTCAGTGGTAAAGGATGCAGGGGATGTGGGTTCAATCCCTGGTCTGGGAGGATCCCACATGCTGCGGAGAAACTAGGCCTGTGTGCCACAACGACTGAACCACGTGCTGCCACTGCTGAAACCGCGTGCCATGTGCTCCACAGCAAGAGAAGCCACCGCCTCGAGAAGCCTGCTCGCTGCAGCCAGAGAAAAGCCTCACAGCAGGGAAGACCCAATGCGGCCAAAACATAAATAACTTTTTTTTCAAGTTAGTTACAATACAGCTCTGCTAAAATGACGGGGAAAGGGGCTTCCTGCTGTCGACTTTCAAAAGATGCACAGCGTGAGAGTTGCGAGTTACTTTTTTACTTGGGCCAAAATGGAGACTGCAGTTTGGGAGACAGCACCTCAGATAGCTCTGAGAACCTGCTCCAAAGAGGTAGCAGGGGAAGGTCAATATATGTGATTTTGGTGAAGGGGGAGTTCATGCAATGAAGCACTTATCTTACAAAAGGTCTTCTGCTAATCCCCAAGGAGCAGATATCACCATGAAGGCATTCAGTGCTTTTCTGCTGCTACTGCTGTTAAGTCACTTCAGTCGTGTCTGACTCTGTGTGACCCCACAGACGGCAGCCCACCAGGCTCCCCCGTCCCTGAGATTCTCCAGGCAAGAACACTGGAGTGGGTTGCCATTTCCTTCTCCAATGCATGAAAGTGAAAAGTGAAAGGGAAGTCGCTCAGTCTGTCCGACTGTTAGCGACCCCATGGACTGCAGCCCACCAGCCTCCTCCGTCCATGGGATTTGCCAGGCAAGAGTACTGGAGTGGGGTGCCATTGCCTTCTCCACAGTGTTTTTCTAGATATGAGAAAATAACTAATCATATCTAACTAATCTCAGTCACTCAGTTGTGTCCGACTCTTTGCAACTCCATGGACTGCAGCACACCGGGCTCCCCTGCCCATCACCATCTCCTGGAGTTGCTCAAATTCATGTCCATTGAGTCGGTGATGTCATCCAACCATCTCATCCTTTGTTGCCCCCTTCTCCTTTTGCCCTCAATCTTTCCCAGCATCAGGGTCTTTTCCAATGAGTTGGCTCTTCAGGAGCTTCAGCTTCAGCATCAGTCCTTCCAATGAATATTCAGGATTGAACCCAGAATATACCAACAATCCGGAGAAGGCACTGGCAACCCACTCCGGTACTCTTGCCTGGAAAATCCCATGGACGGAGGAGCCTGGTGGGCTGTAGTCCATGGGGTCCCTAAGAGTCGGACACGACTGAGCGACTTCACTTTCACTTTTCGCTTTCATGCTTTGGAGAAGGAAATAGCAACCCACTCCAGTTTTCTTGCCAGGAGAATCCCAGGGATGGAGGAGCCTGGCGGGCTCTCTATGGGGTCACACAGAGTCGGACGCGACTGAAGTGACTTAGCAGCAGCAGCACACCAACAATCGTCAGGAATCTTTTGAAACAAGGGAAACTGAGAAGAGTTGCTACCTACCAGGTGTTTCCCAAGGTTCTGGCCTGCCTGGCTTCACATTCCAGCTTCTCTGACTTTCTAGCCGTGTGGCTTGGGCAAGTTACTTCACCTCTGTGCCTCTAGGCTTGTTCCTCGCTGTACCTTGAGAGAGGATTGCTGTGCAGATGGGATGAGGTCGGTAGGCCAGGTAAGTGCTAATAGTTGGACGCTGAGAGGCGTGAGCCTGGGCCCAGCAGGACCCTGTCCCCCTCCTCCAGGCTGCCTCCCGCCCAGTGTCCTGCCACACCCCGGGAGAAGGGAGGGGCTCCGGCCTCACCTGTCACGGCCACTCAGCCGCCCCGCCACCCCGCCTCCCAGAGCCTCCGGAAGGTAGAGTAGATCCTGGGCGGGGTTTTCGGCCACAGGTACTGGAAGGTTCCGGGCGATTCTGATAGAGGCGCCGACCCCCAGGGAAGGGTGTGCGCTGAGCTGCTGAGCCACCTTACGTCCAGCCACGACCAGGTGAGAGATGGAGTCGGGGAGTTCTCTCCGCTCGCCTGCGCGCGCGCCCACACGCACACACACACACACACACACACACACACACACACACACACACACACGAGACTTGATCCCAGGGATCCAGTGGCAAGTGGAGACTCGGGCTCTCCACTCCTTGACCTCTGATCCCCTCTGGGCTGCACCGCCACCTCGGGGCCTCGGCAAGCCGGACATCCACCCCTGACAGCTCAGGCACCCACCACCCCTGCCCCAGCACGCCGGCTGCCTGATCTTTCCGTCAGTCCCCAAGCCGGCCGCCCTCCTCAGCTCCCTTCACCTCCCTTGCTGGCAGATCTGATACTTGACCCTGTAAGATATAGTTCGGGTGGAGGCAGAAAAGGAGAGACGACCTCAACGAAAGTGGGTTACCTTTATTCAGGCAAGGAGGGGCGACGGTCGGCCTAAGGACCCCGCAGAGCGCAAGAGGGATCAGGGATGCTTCATATTTAAAGGGAGGTTTGTGGAAGCGATAAGGGAAACGTTGGTCAGGTGGGATGTTTGGGGTATTCTTTAGTTGAGATGGCATTTGTAGTTGGGCAGGGGCTGATAAGTCGCTGGCAGATGTAGGGGATGGAAGGTTTCTGAACACGGAGTGATAAGCCCCAGATATATACAACCGGCCTGGAGCATCAGGGCGGGACCTAAAGTTGTTTTGTTTTCTCCGATTCAGTAAGGGTCTTTGTTGTTTTCTTTTCTAGGCCCAAAGACTCCTTCAAAAGCCTCCATCCCCTCCATCACCCCCGCTCTCCCTTCCCCACCCAAGGCTACCTGCCGCTTCCCTCCCTCCCTCCTGTCACCTGTTTTCCAGGAAGCAACCTGAGAATGAAAGGCCAGGACGGGCGGCAGTGACTGCTCCCCCACCTCCGGGAGACACAGAGGGCAAGACCCTGGTCGGAGACCCCGGGTTGCGGCCCTGCCCCCGCCCGGAAGGTGGCCGTATCCCCGGCTCCCTAGCTCCATCCTGAGTCCGCGCTTCCGTTCTAGGCTGGACCTAAAGTCGGGGATATCAAATCGGTAGCCCCACATGTTTGTCTTAAGCTCGTTCCCAGCGTTGTGATCATGGGGTGAATTTCAGGGAGAGGTGTGAATGCGGCGAAACTGCCCACACCCAGCGTAAGTGTGGAGGGCGTCCTGCGGCTGGGCGGGCACAGAGGTGGGTACCCTAGACGAACTGGGCAAGGAGGCAAGGGGCGGGGCTTTCGGAGCTGATGGAGCCGGACATGCAAATTACAGGGTGAGCTCTGGTGTGACGACAGATGCAGGCGAGGGGAGGCTGCTGCCAGACTCCCAGAGCAGAGTGGATGAGGCCAGGCCTGGGACAGAGAGGCGTGGACGAGAACGAGAACGTTTAAAAGGAGTCATGGGCAGATTTTGGCGATCTCGCTTTTCTGAGGGACCTGGAGGCTGGATTCCCCCTGCAAAGTTGGGGTTCCTTTCAGTTCCTATCCTACCGCAACCCCCAACGGGATGACCCCCCCAGTAGTCCCCCCTCTCATCCCTCCCTGAAGGGTGTGATGCAGCTTTAAGGACGGAGGACAGATAAGGAGATGGACTTCCTGACCTCAGAGGGCTGGAGGAAAAGGCAGGCTCCTCCCACTTGCCTTGGATCATGACTTTGCCCAGGACTCCAGCTGCCAGGTTTTTCCCTGCGGGAGCGCACCCCCGAGGACCTGAAGACACAGGGGAGGGATACGGGGCTGCTTTCCGGGTCTCCTCCCCTCCCCACGGCTTTTTTTTTTTTTTTTTTTTTGGTTGCCACTGGGTCTTCCTTATGCTCCTAGGCTTTCTCTAGTTGCGGTAAGCAGAGGCTACTTTTCACTGGGGTGTAAGGCTTCTCATTGGTTGCCTTCTCTTGTTCCGGTTCCGGGGCTCTACAGCAGCGTCTCAGTAGTTCCGGTGCACAAGCTGAGTTGCACGTGGCATGTGAAATCTTCCCTGACCAGGGATCAAACCCGTGTCCTCTGCACTGGCAGGTGGATTCTTAACCATTGGACCGCCAGGGAAGTCCTCAAATCTATTTTGTTTTAAAAAATCAAACTTCAATCATGGCAGGTGAATCACAGACACACTCACTCACTCTCTGGAATAACAGCCCCCAGAGTCAGCTCCATCCATTGTGTCTGTATCTGACCAATGCAGCTACTTTGTTGGTCTCTGAATTCCCAGCCTCTGATGAAACTGATTCCTCCCCTAGGTCTGCCCTCCTCACAGTCATGTCTGACTTCTCCCAATGCTGTGTGTGATCTGTGGTCTAAATGCTAGATTTGACCACGACTCCTGCACCCAAAGGGGCTTCCCAGGTGGCGCTAGTGGTAAAGAACCCGCCTGCCAGTGCAAGAGATGCAAGAGACGTGGGTTCGATCCCTGGGTCCAGATGATCCCCTGGAGGAGGGCATGGCACCCCACTCCGGTAGTCTTGCCTGGAGAATCCCATGGACAGAGGAGCCCGGCGGGCTACAGTCCATAAGGTTGCAAAGAGTTGGACATGACTGAAGCGACTTACTATGCAAACACACACACAACCAATAGGAAAAGTGGAAACCCACTGGTCGCTTGCCCAGAGCCCATACGGAACAGCACATTTTGCTTTGTATGTGATCATATAAAAAATGTACCGCATGTGTATATGTGCCAGGGACTGTTTTCATCCTCAGAGAAGTGAAGCCACTTATCCAGAATCACAGCTAATGACTTTAGGAGCCTGAGATCAATAGCCTGCAGCTGGGAGGGTGTACACCTAACCACAGAGAGATGTGGTTACCGAGTCAAGTACGTTGACTGAAGGCTTCAGGTTCAGTGGCTGTATCTGGAGCTTGTGGGCAATAAGGCTGAGACTCTCATGAGCAAAAGCTGAACTTTGAAATGAACCTTTAAAAAAAATTTATCTCACTTTTGATTGTGCTGGATCCTTGTTGCTGCACACTGGCTTTCTCTAGTTGCAGCAAGGGCAGAGGGAGCTACTCTTCGCTGTGGCACGTGGGCTTCTCATTGCAGTAGCTTCTCTTGTTGCAGAGCATTGCCTCTAGAACGCCAGCTCAGTGGTTGCAGTGCATGGGCTCCACATGTGGAATCTTCCCGGACCAGGAATCGAACCTGTGTTCCCTGCATTGGTAGATGGATTCTTATCCACTGTACCACCAGGGAAGTCCTTTGAAATGAACCTTACTCAGTAAACCCAGGCTCCCTAGCTCCTCTCTTTCAATGCAAAAGGGGCTAGAGGAGGTCGTACCACTCGGATATCTATTTCTGGCTGTGTTCAACACCTGGGGATTCCCAAAAAGCCCACACCCCCAGCCGAGTTGGTTCGATGCAAATCCAGGCATCTAGTTGACAAGCCTGAGTCTCTTCTGGAAAGTGAACCCTCCAGCAATCTTACTGGACTCAGAGGGTTTCAGTGACATGAATTAGAAGCAAGGCTGTGGCTTCATTAGGTCCTGTGATAACTTTTCTCAGCCATAATAAACCCAAAAGAACAAAGTCTGCATGGCTTCTGGCAGCTTCCCAGCTTCAATCAGGCCACACCTAACTTGATTTAACCCCAGCGTTCTCTTCTTAGTGGCCGTTTTTAAAATATTAATTTATTTATGGCTGCACTGAATCTTGCTGCGTGCAGGCTTTCTCTAGTTGCAGCGAGCGAAGGCTACTCCCTAGTTGAGGGGCGTGGGCTTCTCACCGCAGTGGCTTCACTTGTAGTGGGACACAGGCCCTAGAGCTCAGGCTCAGTAGTTACGGCACGCGGGCTTAGTTGCTCCTTGGCACGTGGGATCTTCCTGAACCAGGGATCAAACCTGTGTCCCCCGCATTGGCAGCAAGATTCTTATCCACTGAGCCACCAGGGGAAGCCCCCTTAATGGCCACTTGGTTTAGCAGCTGGCCCAGGAACACAAGCCCTGCTGCTAAGTCACTTCAGTCGTGTCCGACTCTGTGCGACCCCATCGACGGAAGCCCACCAGGCTCCCCTGTCCCTGGGATTCTCCAGGCAAGAACACTGGAGTGGGTTGCCATTTCCTTCTCCAATGCATGAAAGTGAAAAGTGAAAGTGAAGTCGCTCAGTCGTGTCCGACTCTTTGCGACCCCATGGACTGCAGCCCACCAGGCTCCTCCGTCCATGGGATTTTTAGGCAAGAGTACTGTACTGGAGTGGGGAACACAAGCCCTAGACCAAATCAAATAGAAGCTTCTATCTCTAAGCTACTGTGGTGCACAGCCTCCGGATATGCGGTGGTTAAAGCTTGCTCAGGAGAAAGAGATGTACTTTAACCTGGGTGGGAACTCCGTGTTCACAGAGAAGGAAGAAGGAAGTCTTTGAAAGAGAACAGAAAGCCGTCATTCCCAGGACTCTTCCCAGACACTGGCATTCCCATTCACTCAGAGTCCACACCTGCTCAAACAGTGGTCAGACCCGGATTTTCCCTGGGGCAATGTGTGTTGGCCCATCCTAGACTGTGGAAGGACAAAGTCCATCAGTCTTTCTAGATGTGATCTTAGCAATGATAGGGTGTTCACTGTGAAGACATTAGTTACATCCTTACTGGCTTCTACCCACAAAATGGGGGAGTCAGAATCAATTCCTTTCCCTGCTCTTCTTTCCTTACAGCTGCTTTTTTAAATGCTCAGCAGCCGTACCTTCAAAGTCTCATCCTTTAGGGGGGGTGTCTTTGATTTGTTTGAAATAATCTCAGCCAACAGCTTAATTAACCGCTTCTCTTTACAAACCAGCGAGTCAAGGTGTGTGATCCAGGATGGGGAATTCTCAGTGCCCTGGACCTCCTCGAATGAGGCTGCAGGAGCATGTGGCATGAGAGGATGAGCATGTCCCAGGTCTCCAGTGGGTCCCTGGGACTGGCCACCAACTGAGGGTCTTCGGCTTTTCACGAGAAGGAATTCAAGAGCGAACCACAGAAAAGTGAAAGCAAGTTTATTCAGAGAGATACACAATCCATGGGCTTCCCAGGTGGCGCAAGTGGTAAAGAACCCAGCTGCCAATGCAGGAGACATAAGACATGGGTTCAATCCCTGGGTTGGGAAGATCCCCTGGGGGAGGGCATGGCAACCCACTCTAGGATTCTTGCCTGGAGAATCCCTTGGACAGAGGAGCCTGGCGGGCTACAGTCCATAGGGTCACAAAGAGTTGGATACGTCTGAAGCAAGTTAGCATGCATGCACATGTCCTATAGGCAGCATACGGACCATCTCAGAAAGTGAGAGCCACCCAGAGATATGGGGTGGTTAGTTTTTATAAGCTGGGATGTTTCACAGGCTAAGAAGTGGAAAGATTATTCCAACTATCTTGGAGAAGGGAGAGAGAGTTCCAGGAACTGGGTCATTGCCCAATTTTTGACTGTGTATAGTCAGTCTCAGAACTGTCATGGCACCCGTGGGTGTATCATTTAGCATATGCTAATTACTCCAATGAGCGTGTAATGAGGCTCAAGTTCTCTGGAAGTCGAATCTTCTGCCATCTTGGACCTGATTGGTTCTCACCAGTTCTTGTTGCATCCTGTTTTTCTCAAAGTCTGTGTCAAGGGTGTGTCCTGCCCGCTTCCCTCCTATCTCAATACCAGAGTGAGTCCCATGTATTTTCAGAAGGTCCCTCTGATGCAACCACCCTACTCCTGAAACTAACTTCTGTTGTAACCAGAGTTGAAAAGAACAGGTTGTATGGTTGTTCAGATATTAGCACATTTTCTAGGATTTCTTTTTTTATTATGTTACTTTTTAATTTTTGGCTGTGCCAGGTCTTTGTTGCTGCATGCAAGATTTCTCTCGTTGCCACAGGCAGGGACTACTCTCCAGTTGTTATGCGTGGCCTTCTCATCGTGCTGGCTTCTCTTGTTTCAGAGCATGGGTTCTAGAGCTTGGACTTCGGCAGCTGTGGGACACAGGCTTAGTTGCCCCACGGCATGTGGGCTCTTCCCAAACTAGGGATCAAGCTCATGCCCTCTGCATTGCAAGGCAGATTCTTAACCACTGGACCACCAGGGAAGTCCATTCTGGGATCTCTTGACCAGTAGTTGAAGTTCCTTTGAGATGCCTGCATGTCTCTTCAGCTACCTTCTGGTTACCGGCTCCTTGTGCTCCAGCCTGCATCTGATAAGTCCAGCCACACCGGTCTATACTCTCCCTTTCCAAACCACCTGCTGTGGTTTCACAGTATGAACGTTGGGTCTTTGTTCCCATTTCCTAGGCTGGCGGGCTGCAGTCCAAGGGTCACAAAGAGTCAGACATGACTGAGCATGCACACACATGCATACTCACAGTCAATAAACATCCACATTTCAACATACAATTTGTAAATGCATATTGTACGCATATGCTCACACATGCACATGTGGTATTTGTTCATAACCACCCTCACACCACGTATATAGTACACACTCAGTATGTGCACAATACAAATATCACTCAGAGATTTTGAGTTTGGTACCAGAACCACAACAATAAAGCAAATATTGCAACAACATAAGTTGTTGGTGTGGTTTTGCTTTCCCGGTGCATAAGAAAGTTGCATTTACCCTATACTATAGTCTATTAGGTGTGCAATAGCTTTCTGTCTTAAAAAGCAAACCCAATGTACATAGCTTAATTAAAAAACAGGTGATTGCTAAAAAAATGCTCACCATCATCTGACAATCTGGGGTTGCTGCAAACCTTCAATTTGTAAAAAAAAATTCAGTAATCATGAAGCGCAATAGAATCAAGTGTGCCTCTATATATACAGCCATACAATACAATACAGTGTACGTTCGGATGCACACAATTTCACAGACCATAAGTACACAGTGTAAAGATACCATATATACTCATGAAATGCACATGCCATGGGTATATATATACACACAATGCATACACATGTGTAAACATGCACATGTGAGTCCAATGGAAACACAATCATGTAACACACACTCGAGATATACCTGCATACGTGTACATGAGCACTCACACTTATGTCCATGCACACATAGAGCCAATCCACAAGCACATATTCCCCACCATGTCTGCAAACACAGCTGTACCGCCAGCTTCATGTATAACCCCAGGGCCTCCCTCCCCGCAGCTAACCGGTTCCCTGCTCTCCCTCCCCAGACAGCCATGCTCAGCACGCAGACATTTTTCTTCTTCCCCACGGCCCCCTTCATCCTCTTTGTCTTCACGGCTTCCACCATATTTCACCTTCATCAGAGGCTAGAGAAGATGCAACCCACCTGGGAGTTAGAGGCACTGGAGCCAGCAACTACGAAGACCCCCTCGCGTCCCCAGCCGAGGCCCCAGCTGAAGGGCATGTGGACCATCAACGCCATAGGCCGCCTGGGGAACCAGATGGGGGAGTACGCCACCCTGTACGCCCTGGCCAAGATGAACGGGCGCGCCGCCTTCATCCCGCCCCAGATGCACAGCACGCTGGCCCCCATCTTCCGAAT
Source organism: Oreotragus oreotragus (assembly GCA_006410675.1). Taxonomy (NCBI): domain Eukaryota; kingdom Metazoa; phylum Chordata; class Mammalia; order Artiodactyla; family Bovidae; genus Oreotragus; species Oreotragus oreotragus. The sequence continues at coordinate 588,226 of SJYX01015955.1, forward strand.
CACACTCCCGGTCCTGCACGACGCCACGGCCAGGAGCGTCCCCTGGGAGAACTACCACCTGAACGACTGGATGGAGGAGCGGTACCGCCACATCCCGGGGGAGTACGTGCGCCTCACCGGCTACCCCTGCTCCTGGACCTTCTACCACCACCTCCGCGCCGAGATCCTCCGGGAGTTCACCCTGCACGCCCACGTGCGTGAGGAGGCCCAGAACTTCCTGCGGGGTCTGCGGGTGAATGGCAGCCGGCCGAGCACCTATGTGGGGGTCCACGTGCGCCGAGGGGACTACGTCCACGTCATGCCCAACGTGTGGAAGGGCGTGGTGGCCGACCGGCGGTACCTAGAGCAGGCCCTGGGCTGGTTCCGTGCTCGCTACAGCGCCCCGATCTTTGTGGTCTCCAGCAACGGCATGGCCTGGTGTCGGGAAAACATCGACGCCTCCCACGGCGACGTGGTCTTTGCTGGCAACGGCAACGAGGGCTCGCCCGCCAAGGATTTTGCCTTGCTCACGCAGTGTAATCACACCATCATGACCATTGGGACGTTCGGGATCTGGGCCGCCTACCTCGCAGGTGGAGAGACCATCTACCTAGCCAATTACACCCTCCCAGACTCTCCCTTCCTCAAAGTCTTTAAGCCAGAGGCAGCCTTCCTGCCAGAGTGGATTGGGATCCCTGCTGACCTGTCCCCCCTCCTCAAGCACTGATGTTGGCTGGTTCTTGGCACCCCATTCTCCTTTTTGGACTCCCCCAAGATCAGTTCTGGGGTGTGAGGAGCACATTGTTACATGTTCCAGGGGGGCTTCCCTCTTGTACCGTAATGCTTCAGGCTGCAAGCCCGAAGTCCCAACAGAAGTCCCAACTAACTTGTTTAAATAACATATTCATGAGTCTCACACAGCATGAGCAGAGACGGCAGGTCTCCAGGGTTAATTCAGCAGCTCAACAGGTCATCAGCAACCCCAGTACCATCCATCTTGTTGAGCTTCCATAATCTCTTAAATCAGCTCCCATATGCTCCTTTTGGTCCCAAGAGGGCTGCCACATACCCAGGTGTTGTACAGATATCCTCTTTCCAAGGCAGTAAAAAGAAGTTTGTTTTTATCTTATGTCCCCTTTGAAGAGTATGGGAAACCTTCCAAATCTCCCTGCAACTGGTCCCAGGTCTCATTGACCAAAAGGGTGTCGCATGCCCTCTGACCCCTTATAAGGCATGGTGAATCAGATCCTGGGTTGACTTAGCTTCAGATCAATAAATCATTGCTCCCTGCAGCTGTGGAATCAATGGGGCTCCTCTGAAGGACATTGTGGCTTGCAGTAAGAAAATTGGGGTGCTCTTATCAAGGAAGAAGGAAGGAAAGTCTGCAGGCTGCAAAACAGGGAAGACTTGAATAATTGTACAGCTTGGTCAGTGCATAAAGGCATTTGGCCAAGGAGGCAGGTGGGGCTTGCATAGAGCCCGTGGTCTGCTCTCCAAGCCACGTGTCGCTAGGCCTCTGTCCACCCAGCAGGCTCACTTTTTTCTAGAAGTTAGTCTCCTCAGAGTGGGGACCTTTTGTCCAATTTTCATAAGAGAGCTGTATTGGCTAGTAGTTGGAATCCAAGCCCACGTGCCCCACCTCTGCAACCCTGGCTTCCAGTGCTTACCATGCCTACTGCTAAGAACTCATAGACCAGTGTGGCTCAATGAACTTGACGAGAGTCCATTCATCCTTTTAGTAAATGCCTGTCGTGATGAACCCAACAGGATCCCTGCTCTCAAGGGCTGTGTTGACAAAACATGATGGCTCAAAGTGACAGCAGTTAATTCTTTCCCACCGGTCAGTGGGTCAGCTGGGTGAGTCTCTGTTGCATGCAATGCTGGCTGAGGTCTCTTATGAAGCTGCATTTCTGTGGTGCTCATTCGGAGTATCCTGCAGGACAGGATAGCTCAGACTCCCTTGCAACATGGCTTTCAAGTTGTTTGCTGACACATTTGCTGTGGGAGTCCTCAGGTATCCTCATCATGTAGAAAGTAGAGCTATCTGAAGCTGCCATGCTGTGAGGAAGTCCAAACACAATGGGAGGCCCCACAGAGATGCTCCAATTAGCAGTCATAGCTGAGCCAAGCTTCATCCCAGCCCAGGCATCAGAAATGTGAGTGTAGAAGCCGCTAGTTGTTCCAGTCAACCTCACATTTCCGGCAAGCCAGCTCAGTCTCCTGACAACATGTTGCAGAGTCAGGCCATATCTGAATTCCTGATTCACTGATTCTATGAGTGTAATAATATTCTGATTGTATGCCAGTGAAGTATTGGGATGATCTGTTGGGCAGTCATAAGTAACTAACAAACTAGATAGATTATTCTCTGTATTTGCAGAATCTTTTATGACTTGGCATGAAATAGGCCAACATGAACTTCTCCACCTGACTTGACATCCCACATGCAAAGGTCCTGTGGCAGAGGGGAGTCTAGTGAAATGAGACTGGTGTGACTTGTGACTGGAGTACATGAAGACAGATATAAATGGAGAAGTTAGCAGGGTGGGACTGTGAAATGCCTCAATGACAAGGGTTTTATTCTAAGACCAATAGGAAGCCATCAAAGGGCTTTCATGAGAGGCATGATACCATCTGATTTGGGGCTTTCCAGGTGCCTTAGTGGTAAAAGAATCCGCTTGCCAGTCCAGGAATAGGAGAAGCAGGTTCAATCCCTGGGTCAGGAAAATCCTCTAAAGGAGAAAATGGCGACCCATTCCAGTATTCTTGCCCGGAGAATCCCATGGACAGAGGAGCCTAGTAGGTTACAGCCCACAGGGTCACAAAGAGCTGGACAGGACTAAGCACACACACACACGTGCACACATATGATCTGATTTGCTGTGTGGACATATCTGTCCTCTATGTGGAAGTAAGAATGTAGGGGCAAGGGTGGAGAAAAAGAGACCAGTCAGAAGGTTACTGTAACATTCCCAGCACCCTATGATGGTGGATCAAGAAGACAATGGTGACACAGAAGTCTCATTTCAAGACTCCTAGGGTCTCTCTGCCAGTTTGACATTCCCGAAAAAGATGATCCGATAGCTCAATCGGATTGATATTTGAGTCAGGCATCCGCCGTGAGTCAATTACCTGAGGCCATGGGGAGGGGATCACCTAATACCAACATGGCCACTGTGTTCGCAAGGGGGTTGGTTCAAAAAAAGGTAATGAAAGAATACCCTAAGAACGGGGAATATGCTCCCAAAATGGATACATAGGGAAGAAAATGTTTGCCACTCACATTTCGGTGACGAAGCAAGTTATGTAGTCATACCCAGTTTCAAAGAGGTGTTGAGAAAAGATTAATCAGTGGATCTAAGAAAGAAATGAAAAATTGCATTCAAGACAAATTTGAGGATTATCCCAGGTGGCTCTGCTGCTGCTGCTAAGTCGCTTCAGTCATGTCCGACTCTGTGCGACCCCGTGGACTGCAGCCTACCAGCCTTCTCCGTGGGATTTTCCAGGCAAGAACACTGGAGTGGGTTGCCATTGCCTTCTCCCCAGGTGGCTCTAGTGGTAAAGAACCCACCTGCTAATGCAGGAGACATAAGAGACGCGGGTTTGATCCCTGGATCAGGAAGATCCCCTGCAGGAGGGCATGGCAACCCACTCCAGTATTCTTGCCTGGAGAATCCCATGGACAGAGGAGCCTGGTGGGCTACAGTCCACAGAGCCAGACATGACTGAAGTGATTTAGTACTTAACCCAAGAAGAGCATCTAAGAAAAGTCTGAGAACTGTTCCATTGGTTAGAAATCAGGCATAGTTATATAAGCTGATTTTTGGTTCTTTTTTTTTTTTTTTGAGTCTGTGGATTGTACACCAGATGACATGTTATTGACAGTTTACATAATCCAGATCTAAGAGTCATTCCTGGGTCATCCAGGGTCACGTGACCCCTTATAAGCTCAAGAAGGAACATTATCTTTCAAGGAGTTGTCTCGACGTTGCTGGGAGAACATGGCCCTTCATGGTTGAGCAGGTATGGGTAATAGACACATGATGCACAGTGTGGGGAGAGGGGAGGTCAAAGGGCAGAGAAGCATTTTTATGTTTAAATTTTTCTTGTCTTGCCATAAAACATGTGTTTTATGTCGCCAGAGGGTGAGCTAGAGCAACCTGCCCACATGCCTCAGGTTCATGCACGACTCTAATGGACGACTACCTCACACCCCCTTGCAGGCCCCTGCGGTCTCTCTGGGTGGTGCTCTTGGGACCCCTTTCTTGTGGCTTGGTACCCGTGGAATGGAAGGCCACACTACTTTACTCAGCTGATAAATTTCTTGGTGATTCTACTGAAGGAGTCCCGTTTCAAATTTCCAGCCTTATTTTATACAGCTTGAGTGGGTGGTGATCACTAGACCAGGGTTTGCTATTAAAAAAAAATAAATTCAACGTTCATTTGTTAATTTTGCATTCTCTATTTTCTTCATGGACATCTAAAAATGAATTTGGGGGTCATATTTTACATGCTTCTAAATTAAAGCAACATCACAGTGGGTCATAGTTTCCAAAAACAGCCATGACCACATCTCCCCCTGAATTTCAGCTGCCCCCAAAGCCTTCCCCTGCCCGTCCCCACCTCAGTAAATAGCACTGTCTGTTTACTTCAACCAAACACTTAAACTCGCTCTTTATTTTCTTCTTTCACAGTTAATAGAACAGCAAGTTGTCAGCTTTCCCTTGAAAATGTACCCTGAATCTGATCTTTTTTTTTTTTCTTAATCATCACCATTCCATCTTGGTGGGAGTCACCACCCTCTCCACCTGGACATGTGTAGAAGTCTTTCTAAAAACAAGCTAAACAGGGACTTCCCTGGGAGTCCAGTGGTTAAAACTCTGGCACTTGCAAAAAAAAAAAAAAAGATACATCTTCATGTTGGCAATATCCACATTTCACAAGGCTCACATGCAGAGTACGTGAACAGTGCCTATAAGTCAGTAAGAAAGAGACAATTACTTCGTTAGAAAACATGGGCCAAAAAAAAATTGAGGAGATGGTTTGAAAACGGTGATTAACAAGTGTCAGTTAGCACATGAAGATATGTGTTCAAGTTGCTTATTTTCCTTCCACCTCAGTTACTGTCTCGAGGTCTGCCCTCAACTGCTTCATTTTACAGTTCATCCTCTCCACCCCAGAGCCCGCTCTGCTCACTTCCGATCCTGGAGGGTGACTGTATGGGGCAGGATATTAGGACGGGAGGTATTTCTCCTGGGATGTTTCCTCACTGCTACATCTTCTATCATTACCTAGGAAATTATTCTGACCCGCCAAATTCTACATTTCTGCTTTTTAACCCATTCAGTTTGTGGTACTTTGCTACAGCAACCTGAGGAGACTAATTCAGTATGGTGCTGGAGAAGACTCTTGAGAGTCACTTGGACTGCAAGGAGATCCAACCAGTCAATCCTAAAGGAAATCAACCCTGAACACTCATTCGAAGGAGTGGTGCTGAAGCTCCAATACGTTGGCTACCTGATTTGAAGAACTGACTCATTGGAAAAGACCCTGATGCTGGGAAAGATTGAGGGCAGGAGGAGAAGGGGGTGACAGAGGATGAGATGGCTGGATGGCATCAGCGACTCAATGGACATGAGTTTGAGCAAACTCTGGGAGATGGTAGAGGACAGGGAAATCTGGTGTGCTGCTGCCCATGGGGGTGGCAAAGAGTTGGACATGACTTGGCAACTGAACAACAAGATAGTAGGGAGGGGAGAGAGTTGTTTCTAGTGGTTTTATGGAGTTTCTTCAGTTAACCAAGCTTCAGTAAAAGGTTGGTTGTGCCCTATCTGTTCAATTTTCAATTTAATTAATTATGTTCATGGTTATGGGGTGTTTTTTCTAAGAATTAGCATTCCCTGGGGGTTCTATCCATGGCTCATTTTTTTCCCTGGGTGATTTCATAGTTTCATAGCTGTATTTTGATGACTCTCACATTTTTATTTTAGGGCCAGAAACATCCCTTTAGATCAAAAAAAAAAAAGTTTAATAATAGAATTACTTCAAAAATTCCAGGGAATTCCCTGGGTGTCTGCTGATTAACTGCAGGGGACATGGGTTCGATCTCTTGTCAAGGAACTAAAACTCTACATATGCCTCACAGCACAGCCAAAGGGAAAAAAAAAATAGAAAAATTCTAAAAGCAGAGAGTGCTGAGAAAAGGAGGCTCTGCTGCTGCTGCTGCTGCTAAGTTGCTTCAGTCGTGTCCAACTCTGTGCAACCCCAGAGACAGCAGCCCACCAGGCTCCCCCATCCCTGGGATTCTCCAGGCAAGAACACTGGAGTGGGTTGCCATTTCCTTCTCCAATGCAGGGAAGTAAAAAGTGAAGTCACTCAGTCGTGTCCGACTCCTAGCGACCCCACGGACTGCTCTACCAGATGTTAAAAACTAACGTCACGCCTCAATAAATAAAACAGTGTGATCCCAGTGCATGGAAAACAGATGAAAGGAACTGCTTGGAAAGGTCAGGGATGGATAGAAAAAAGTGAAGTCACTCAGTCGTGTCCGACTCCTAGCGACCCCACGGACTGCTCTACCAGATGTTAAAAACTAACGTCACGCCTCAATAAATAAAACAGTGTGATCCCAGTGCATGGAAAACAGATGAAAGGAACTGCTTGGAAAGGTCAGGGATGGATAGAAATCCACTGGGGAATTTAATGCAGGTTGAGAATGGAATTACAAATTAGTGATTGAAAAACGGCTTCTTAACAAACAATGGCGACACATCCAGAGGAGAAAAAGCAAGCTCATAAAAAGAAAACTTACAAAATATAGAATGTAAAAACGAAAGTATAAACTGTAAAAAGATCGTGTCATTTTTTATTCAAATATGGAATCATACAAACTTGAGCAACTTGCTGTTCTTTATAAATCTGCTATGTAAAGGGGGCTTCCCTGAGGGCTCAGTGGTAAAAGAATCTGCTTGTCAGTCCAGGACTGGAAGGAGATGTGGATTCTATCCCTGGGTTGGGAAGATCCCTTGGAGAAGGAGATGGCAACCTGCTCCAGTATTGTTGCCTGGAAAATCCCATGGACAGAGAAGCCTAGCGGGCTACAGTCCATGGGGTCGCCAAGAGTCGGGCACAACTGAGCAACTGAATGCCCGTTTTTCCACTGTGTGGAAGCAGTATTTTTCCAGTCCCTTTGGTACTTGCAGAAAATTCCATTGTATTCATCAACTGTGGCACACTCATACTCTTACTGAAGGGTTTTAAGGGTGTTTGTTATTTTTTGCTTTTACAAATAATGCTGGGGAGACTACCTTTGTCGTTTGCCATTTTTGGCTGTAGTGTGAAAAATCTTTATGCATGCGTACTAATACTTCTTTTTAAGGATATATTATTAGAATTGGAGTGTGCATTTAAAGTCAACTGTGCTGCATGACTTGTGGGGGAAAAAAAAACTTCTGTCCCAGCCCATTCTCCCACAGTCTTGCCAAAGGTGGATATTACTATCTTTTAAATCTTTCTCTGATTTTTTTTTTTTTTTTTTTTTTTGGCCTGTGCTGAATATTTGCTTTGCAGCTTGGAGGCTTTCTCTAGTTGCTGTCCACGGGCTCTAGAGCATGTGGGCTCAGAGCAAGCATGCAAGTTGTTGCAGCACGCAAGCTCTCTAGTTGTGGCAGGGCTNTGTTTTTTTTTTTTTTTTTTTTTTTTGGCCTGTGCTGAATATTTGCTTTGCAGCTTGGAGGCTTTCTCTAGTTGCTGTCCACGGGCTCTAGAGCATGTGGGCTCAGAGCAAGCATGCAAGTTGTTGCAGCACGCAAGCTCTCTAGTTGTGGCAGGGCTGCTTAGCTGCCCAGCAGCAGGAGGGATCCTAGTTCGGTTTGATCAGGGATCAAACCCACATTCTCTATATTGGAAGGCAGATTCTTAATCACGGGACCACTAGGGGAGTCCCTCTTCAGTTTCTTTGGCAGGGATGGGGGGCGGGGCACAGAAATGGCATCTTTTTCAATTATATTTCTCTTTGAGTGAGATCTCTTTTAGTCTTTTTATCACTTCTCCTGAGCTTTGAAGTCAGTCTACTAAGCAAGATTCTCAGATTCTCAAACTCAATAGGCCAAGGTGAATTCAGTAATTCTTCATTTTGCTCCCCTTAAGCTATTTCTCTTTCGCATCTTTTCTCATCAGCTACCCCAAGCACTCTGCATCAACCCAACCCTCGATTTTAATTCTTTCCTTTTCTTTATTTGTCACCTTCTGTCAGTTACAAAGTCCTGATGGTTATTTTTTAAATTCTAACATCGTACATGTGAAACATTCATAAAATGTATAGTTTAAAGAATAACAGAGCAGAAACCTCTATCCAGCTTAAGGCCAGATGTTTCCGGGGACCCCACGACCACTCTCAGGTTTGATGATTTGCTGGAATGACTCACAGGACTCAGCAAAGCCATTAGACTCACATTTGTGTTTTATTACCGTGAAAAGATGAGGCTTTTCAGATGGGGCGGCTGCTGCTGCTGCTAAGTCGCTTCAGTCGTGTCCAACTCTGTGTGACCCCATAGACGGAAGCCCACCAGGCTCCCTCGTCCCTGGGATTCTCCAGGCAAGAACACTGGAGTGGGTTGCTATTTCCTTCTCCAATGCAGGAAAGTGAAAAGGGAAAGGGAAGTTGCTCAGTCGTGTCTGACTCTTACTGACCCCATGGACTACAGCGTACCAGGCTCCTCCATCCATGGGATTTTCCAGTCAAGAGTACTGGAGTGGGGTGCTATTGCCTTCTCCGCCAGATGGTGCTAGTTAGTGGTAAAGGACTCTCCTGCCAGTGCAGGAGACACAGGAGATGCGGGTTTGATTCCTTAGCCAGGAAGATTCCCCTGGAGAAGGGCCCGGCAACCCACTCCAGTATTCTTCCCTGAAGAATCCCATGGAGAGAGGAGTCTGGCAGGCTATAGTCTATAGGGTCTCAAAGAATTGTGCATGGCAAGTGACCTTGCACGCATGCATGCACAGTGAAAAGATACAACTTAAAATCAGCAGAGGCAAAAGGGACACAGAGTAGAGTCCAGGAGAGACCAGGTGGAAGTTCTAGGGGTCTCTCCCAGTGGTGAACAGCACTTAATTCTTCTGGCAACCACGTGCGACAACACAGTGCTAAGTATTGCCAAACAGAGAAGCTCCCGCAAGCCTTGGTGTCCAGGATTTTTACCGTGGGTCTGTCATGTAGGCAGGTCTGGATGCCCGTGTGACTGACCTCAGTTACTCAGTCTCCCAGCACCACCAGAAGTCAAGCTGACACAGCGCAGTCCAAGCCCCCAAGCAAACAAAGACATTCTTGTCAGGTAGGGCAAGCCAAGGGCTTTGAGGTTATGTGCCAGGAGCCAGTTATGGATCAGTCCTCTCTTTGGAATACACGGGGTTTGAGCGTCCCGAGACTGCTGAGTTCACCCTTTAATGCACAGCTGGGATGCTATCAGAAAGCCTCTCTCCCCTACTGCAGCTAATGGCGACTCTCAGTTTTGCTGGCATATTTGTATCTTTCTTTATCCTTTTACCATCTCTAGGCGGGTCTGTAAACACAGTCATTTTGTTCTACTTGGTTTGTGGTTTTTGTTTTTTTGGTTTTTTTTTTCGCCGTGCCACTTGGCACGTGAGATCTCCGTTCCCCAACCAGGGATCGATGCCCCCTGCACAGGAAGTGTGGAGTCTTCACTGGACCACCAGGGAAGTCCCTGCCTTGGTCTCTATTTCCCAGTTTTAGTGAAACACAGTTTACAGACAATAACAGTCCCTCACTTGATAGCAGCATTATTCATTATACCCAAAAAGTAAAAACACCCGAAATGCCCATCAACTCCTGAAGGGATAAACAAAATACAGTGGGTCCTTAAAATGGCATCTTATTCATTCACAAAAAGGAGCGAAATTCTGTAGCCAAAAGTGGGGGTCTGGATGCTTACTGCTCAAAACCTAAGAGGCAAAGTTTGTGGGAAAGAAAGTCAGCGTTATTTTGGATGCTGGTAACTGGGGGGCAGGGAGGGTGGACTTCTGTTCAAAGGCTGACCCCCACCACCACCTGCTCCACCAGGCCCTGACAATCAGTGGGAAAGAAGTCTTATAGACTGAAGGAGGAGGCTACATGCAGAAATGTCACAGACAGCTCTGACAGTCATTTTGAAATTGGCCATGTGGTGATATGATCAGCGTCATCCTGATTGTTTTAAATACAGTTAATCTTCAGTTCCAGGGTCAGTTTTTTCCCATTTCCTTGAGGCCAGTTCTCAGAATTGTAGTAGCTCATGTCCTGGCTACCATCTGGTCATCATTTAGTTAATTTCTTCAACCCAGTGGAGATTTCAATATCTACAAGACAGCTCACAAGACATGGCTCAGAATATTATCGATTGCATAGCCCTTGAAGAGGAACTAAGGGTCCCTGACTCTGCTTACTAACTAGTTATTTTTTCATCCTGTTGGACCGCTTTTCTTTGCTTCTGCATTTTCTCCCTTCTCTGATTAAATTAATTATTTGACTAAAGTTTTTCCTGAAGACACGGTGGGGAAGAACCATGGGATCCTGCTCTGTTTCAATACTGTACATGCTAAAACGTGCGCCAGCCCTGGAAACATGCTGAGTGAAAGAAGCTGAACACATGCACCACTAATGATTCCATGCATATGAAATGTCTCGAACAGGCAAATCCAGAGAGACAGAAAGTAGATTAGGAGTTGCCTAGTGGGAGGAGGCTTCCCCTGTGGCTCAGACGGTAAAGAACCTGCCTGCAATGCAGAAGACCCAGGTTCGATCCCTGTGTCGGGAGGATCCCCTGGAGGAGGGCATAGCTACCCACTCCAGTGTTCTTGCCTGGAGAATTCCATGGACAGAGGAGCCTGGTGGGCTGCAGTCCATGGGATCCCAAAGAGTCAGGCACGACTGAGTGACTAACTTCACACATATATACACACAGTGGGGGGAAGTTTGGGAGGAAATGGGCAGTGACTGCTAACGGGTATATGGTTTTCTCTGCGGTGATGACAACGTTCCGATATTGATTGTAGTGCTAGATCGGCAACTCTGTGAATATCCTAAAAAGCAACCACTGATCTGCTTCTATTACTGATCCAAACTTGGGTCTGCTTGCCCATGTGCAGTAAAGCCAATCTGCTGACACTGGGTTGTGGTGAAGGAAAGCACAGCATTGACTGCAGGCGCCAAGCAAGGAGTCCAGGCAGCTGGTGCTTAAAAGATCCAAACTTCCCGTGGCTTTTCAGTTCAGTTCAGTCGCTCAGTCGTGTCCGACTCTCTGCAACCCCATGAATCGCAGCACGCCAGGCCTCCCTGTTCATCACCATCTCCCGGAGTTCACTCAGACTCACGTCCATCGAGTCCGTGATGCCATCCAGCCATCCCATCCTCGGTCGTCCCCTCCTCCTTTAGGGGAAGATTTTTAAAGATCGAAGCAGAAGGGTGGTTGTGGGGTGTGTAATCAGCTCTTGGACATTCTTCTGATTGGTTGGTGGTGAGGTAATCGGAAGTCAACATCTTCAGCCTTCTGGTTCCAACCAGTCTGGGGTCTGAAAACTTGTGGGCAGCATATAATTAACGTCTTTCACCTGGTGGGAGTTTCAGTATCTGCAAAACGGCTCAAAGGATGACTCAGAATATTATATACAGCCCTTGAGGAGGAACTAAAGGTCTTTGACTTAAAACAAATTATTATTATTATTTTTTTTGCTATACTAGATATTTGTTGCTGTGCGTGGGCTTTCTCTAGTTGAGAGTAGGGGCTATTCATTGCAGTGGGCAGGCTTCTTGTTGCAAAGCATGGTCTCTGGGGCTTCAGAAGTGGAAGCACAGGGGCTCAGTCATTGTGGCGGACAGGGCTAGTTGCCCCGGGGCATGTGGGATCCTCCAGGCCCAGGGATGGAACCTGTGTCCTCTGCATTGGCAGATGCAGTGGGCAGGCTTCTTGTTGCAAAGCATGGTCTCTGGGGCTTCAGAAGTGGAAGCACAGGGGCTCAGTCATTGTGGCGGACAGGGCTAGTTGCCCCGGGGCATGTGGGATCCTCCAGGCCCAGGGATGGAACCTGTGTCCTCTGCATTGGCAGGCGGATTCTTAACTACTGGACCACCAGGGAAGTCCAACAATCGCTGACACTTGATGAGCACTTACTGTATGCCAGCATTGTTCTAAGCACTTTACACAAGTTAACTTGGTTATTCCTCACACCAACCCCACAAAGTACTATTGCCTTCGTTCCCATTATATGGATGAAGAAACTGAGGCCTCAAGAGTTTGAATGGCTTGCTCTAGGCCATGAAGTTCATGATGGAGAGATAAGCCCACTCGGGTAGCTTTGATCCCAGAGATGAGACTCTCAACCACCGTGGCCCCTGCTGCTGTGTCAACCCACTCCTGGGTGAGTTTCCCAGAGCTATTCTCCCACAGGTCCCTAAGGGGCTGTGTTTGATGATGACGATGAGGGAGAGGAGGATGAGTGATGGAGATGGAGAGGATGAGGGTGAGGATGAGGGTCTCAGGTGGTTGGTGGAGCTGGGGGGTGGCCACCACTGGTGCGACAGAAAAAAAAAAAAAAAGGTGGAGGTAGAAGGCAGAATAGAAGTCAGCACTGGAAGCAGCCAACTAGATATGTGGTAACAGAGAGGGGAGGGAAAAAGAGACAGGGAGGAAGGGGTGGGGTGGAAAGAGAAGAGGAAGGATTTATTTTTTAAAGGAATTTCCTGGTGGTCCTGTGGTTAGGACTCTGGGCTTTCAAGACCAAGGGAGTGGGTCTAATCCCTGATTAGGCAACTATGATCCCACAAGCTGCACCACCAGAAGAAAAGAAAGAAGAAAGAGAGAGAAATACATACCTATATATATGTATATTCTTCTCCAGTCTACCCAATGAATATGAATGTACCCTTCTATGGAATATGTCTATAAGCTAAATTGGTAATTCGGGTAGTCTGTCAAACATTGGGCTTCCCTGGTAGCTCAGATGGTAAAGAATCTTCCTGCAATGCAGGAGTTCTGGGTTTGGTCCCTGGGTTGAGAAGATCCCCTGGAGAAGGGAATGGCTACCCCAAGTATATTCTTGGTCTTTTTCATGCTTCCATTGAGATCATGAAAAGGCAGCATGGTGGGAGACCCCCTCCCCCTAATCTGACCTTATCCTCCCCCCAGTTCCCCCATTGGTCCAGCCCTCATTTTTCCTGCCCCCCTCTGGGGAGGCCTAGCACTCTCTTCAGGGGCAAGAAGTGGCTGAAACTGTTAGGGGAGGTACACTGACCGAAACCATCCCAGCTGGACAGGCACCATAGTAACCATCTGGTGAGTTATTTTATGACAGGCGGTCCTGGTAAGGAACACGGAACTAATAAACCACCACCAACCAGAAAAGTTTGGGAGAGGTCAAAAGGAAACCCCATGTGTACCAGCGCCTGGCAGAATCCTTCTTGCTGACATCCACCTTGGCTGAGCAATGCATACACCACCAGGAAGGACTCTATGAGTCGGAACGATCAGCCAAAGATAACCCAGAGACTAATCCCATCACAATAAAACCCTGAGACTGTGAGTCACTGTGGCAGAGCAGTTCTCACCCTTTCCAATAAAATCTCTTGCTTTGTCAACACAAATTGTCCATGTGTTTCCTTGAACAATTCATTTCTCAGTGTCAGACAAGAGCCCACTCTCAAGCCCTGGAAGGGGTCCCCCTTTCTGCAACAAAACTTCTGGAGAAGGGCTGGGGGACAGGCAGAGGAGAAGACAGGACCCAAGCCTGTCCCTCCGGTTCTGGATTCACACCTGCACACCCCACCCATTCCTAGGTCTGTCTGTCCCATCTCCACCTTCCAGACAGTTGCTTAGCTAGCTGCCCCTAGCCTCAGCTCTTCTCTGGGACTGCACACAGGGCCCGCAGGCTCTCAGCCCAATGCTGCCCTCTTCTGGAGGGAGGAGAGGTGGGGACAGAGTAAAGAGCACCCAGGGGCAGGCAGAGGTGGGAACAGAGGCACATAAGTGTCAGAAGGGAAACAGAAACAAAGGAAGACCCCTTCCCCAGGGCTGACTCTATCCCTTTCCCAGCAACGTTCATCCTGACATAAAGGATCCTGCAAGACCCAGCTGCCACCCACCTCTCTAGTCCCAGATTCTGCCATAGCACGGACATCCACTTTTTATTCCAGGAACTCTGACCTCACGTTTCCCCAGGTAACAGCACCCTTCGCACCTTCAAGCCTTAGTGTGTTCTTCACCCTCAGCAAGGATGCTGTCTTCCAAAGGATTCCTGACTATCTCCTCCTCAATCCTCTTGGTCTTAGCAAAAAATGTTTCCTCTGACCACCCTGTCCCATTCCCCTGTAAATTCTGGTACTTTCTAGGATTCATGCCCCTCCTATCCCATTGCCATGAAAATGCTTATCACCCTGCACTGGGACTCTCTCTTTTCAAATGTCTGAGCTTCACCAGAGCAGAAATCGAGGCTCTTTGATTTTTCAACCCTGAGGGCACAGGCTGTGAATTTATGAATCCAATTTCAAACCCTACTCCAACACCTCCTGTCTGTGTGATCCTGGGCAGGTCACTCCTCTTCTCTGATATTTAATTATTTCCTCTGGAAAGTGAGGTGAAAATTCCACCTGATGGGTTTGGAAGACACCAAAGATTCCCTTTCCCTCATCGTAATGAGCATTTGTTCCCTTCCATTTTTATCTTGAATCTTCAATATTCACTGGAGTTTACACACTTTGAGGCACTAGAATTGTTGATCAGCAGCTAGTAATGGTGGTTAGCATTTATCAGTGCATGTCACTTGCCAGGTCTGGTTTCTGGACAGTCTCAGTGAACTCTCTCAGTCACACTGGGCTATAGGAACGAATAAAGAAACTTACATGATAGTGACAAGGGAAGTCACGACTCTAGGCACTGTAACACATAACCAATCCACAGCATATTCTCACTTGTAGTGGACATCGTTGTTGGCCTGCCCAGGTTCCCTCAGATTCCTCTTACCAGTTCTGTGTACCCAACACTCAGCCTCTGAGTGTTTTATGCATTAATCTTGCCTTTTTACTTTCTGTATTTCTGGAGCTTTGACATCTGGGGCTTTGCTGATGGAGGAACTGCCCTTCCAGGGCTGGCCAATCCCTAGAGGTAAGAAAGGACTTACACCTAAGCGTGCCCTTCACATGCAAACCAACCAACCCAGAGCCAGTACCTCAAACCACTTCCTGTATGGACCTCTATATTTCAGGACACTATTCATTTGCCCCTCCAAGGCCAAGTTCCAGGTAACTGGGGACAACTCTTACACCCCAGAGCCTGCTGATGTTATTCAAACTAGACAATCCTGAGCTTACAGATCCTTGGCACATCTGTTATTTCCTAAGGAGACCACAATAAAGACTCTCAGGTCCAAGTTTCTCCTCTTCCTCTCTACCTCCTGACTGACCCTGTTGCTTCTCCATATATCCCTGCTTAGCTTGGCAATGCCCCCTGCCTTTGGGACCTATGAAAATAACAACCTGTTTCTTCACTGGCAATTGTCTCCGGATCTATTGGCCTTACCATACCTGAATAATAATAAAACCTATATTTTAAAACAGTTTGCTGCTAACAGCTAACCCTGCAACTTTGTTTCCAGGACCACTGGTGGGCTCAAGGTGCCTGGGAGTTTATCTCATGCCCCCTTCTTGTGACCTGTGGCCCACGATTGCCTTAGAGGCATATAGTGGCAAGTCTCCAAAGATAGCCCCCAGTGACCATGCCCCTGAAACTCACACATGTGTGTAGTATTATTTCACGTTAAGCCTGGCCTGCCCCGACTCACATTAAGGAGTAGAATGTGGTGGAAGCGACACTGTGCCAGTTCCAAGTTTAGTCTTTAAAAAAATTGGAAGTTTCTGCTCCCTTCCCCGAGGAATGCTCACTTTGGGGAGCCCTGAGCTACCAAGTAAGGGGCCAGCTACCTGTTGGAGAAAGAAACCTCTCCCTGTGGAAAGGAAGAGCAGTGAAACTACAAAGAGAATGCGAGAAGTCCAGATATCCCACGGTCCAGTAGAGTCATGCCTCCTAGCCATCCCTACCAAGGGGCCAGATGCAGCTGAGTGAGCCATCTCGGATGTTATAGCCCAGCTGGGCCCTAAGATGACTGTGGCTTTAGTTGATGCTGTATGGCGCCAAAGAACCATGTCACTGAGCCCAGTCAATCCATGGAATTGTGAACAATTACAGACTAGTTCCAGGTGGCGCTAGCGGTAAAGAACCCACCTGCCAATGCAGGAGACATAAGATAAGCAGTTTCCATCCCTGGGTCAGGAGGATGCCCTGGAGAAGGAAATGGCAGCCCACTCTAGCATTCTTGCCTGGAAAACCCCTGTGGACCTGGTGGGCCACAGGCCACGGAGTCGCAAAGAGTTGGACAAGACTGAAGAGACGTAACACACGTGGAACTGAGAATAATCTAAATCTTGGGGTGGTTTGTTATTCAGCAATAATAAACCCAAGCAGGAATTTCCATTTGCCTCAGAGGCCCAGTTCCCTTTGCTTCAAGGTAGGAACGACTCTACAACCTGATTTATCCTCCAGAGCTCCCCACGGGATCAGGCAGAGGTTGGGACTTCACCTGACATCACACCCTTGCTAGTCTTCTTCCCCATCCCTGTTCTGTTTCATCTATTCCTTTATTGTTTTCTCCTGGGAGCATGTCTTTACTAAATCATGGACACAAGGATCTTGTCTCAGATTCTGTTTCTAAGAGAATCTGACCTCAGATTCATGACACATCTGATTTTTCTCATCTCCAGTCAGAAGCCAAGGGTCTGGCAGACTATTCTCTCTCCCCACTCATCCCTGTATCCCTGTTGCATCCAAAAAAGCAGAGACCACCTTCCAGGCTCCCCAGCAACAGGCAGCCATCTAGTGGGTGAGATGTGGGGGTGATAATGTGGAACAAAAACATCCATGAGGTCTCTGAAGGAAGCATCAAGCAGCTTGTTTGTCCTGGTCAGCAGCAAATGAAACCTCTTTGCTCCCAACAACACAAGCACAGAGGGGATCATATGGAGCTCAGGCAGAAGTTAGGAGGTTGGCATGTCAGCAACAGTGGAGGGGCCAGGTGGAGATGAGAGTTATCTCTGACTTTGTGTCTGTGGTGGGAGGGGCTCTGCTGGTTGTTCCAACCGCCTATACCCACCCCTGCCTCCCACCCCCCTCACCC
>SJYX01015955.1:613529-655466 GCA_006410675.1 Oreotragus oreotragus
TGGCGGGGAGGGGGGAGGGGGAGGGGGGGGAGTTCAAACTGGAGCCCCAACCTCCTGGGTCTGAGGGAGGAGGGGACTGGATAGCTATATTCCTGGGTTTGAAGGAAAAGCAGCAGAGGCTTGAACTCCTGGGCCCGAGAGAGGAGTGGGTTGGGGGCCCAGATTTTCGGATGTGAGGGAGGAGGCAGTCAAGAACAGGGACAAGAGGTGTTGAGACTCATCAGGGTGCCCGACAGGCACAACGGTCCAGAAGGGGCTTGGGAACCCAGACTCCTGGATCGGAGGGAAGAGGCTGGAGTATGGGCTATGGGGGTCGAAGGGAGCGTTGGCTGTTTCCCACTGGCAGGACTGATCTTTAGCTGAACAAGTTTAGCGCTCCGTCCTGAGGTGCGTGGGAGGTCCCAGCACCTGGATTGGATTACAGGAAAGAGGGCAAGCTGAGGCCGTGGCTATAAATACCTCTCGGATTGGGCAGGAGCCCAATGCTCCAGGCAAGGGCCCTGGTGACTTATTTCACAAAAAAGCATCACCACTACCGCTCCGGAGTCTTAACAAGCGAGGCGTTGCCAATACCACAGATGCCTTTATTGTTCCTGGCACTCAAATCCCAAACCCATCTTCCCACTGTCCCATCCTCTGCTATCCCCAAATTCAAACTCCCAGCATTCCACGCGGAGAAAAACTACAACTCCCAGAAAGCTCTGCGCTCAGGCGGGCTCTAGAGGTTAGAAGCCGATGTATTTTCAAGGTTCGCGCGCTCATTTGCTATTGGTTCTCAAGGAGGCGAGGCCACTGGAGGTCCATGGCGGTGATTGGCCGGCAGTTCCTGCTGCTCAAGATCCCAGAGGAGGCGGCGGAGTCTGCGAAGTTCACGGTGCAGAGCATCATCTGTCACAGGTCCTGTGAGGCTGAGGCGCGAGCTACCCAAGGGCAGGATGAGGGGGNGGCCACTGGAGGTCCATGGCGGTGATTGGCCGGCAGTTCCTGCTGCTCAAGATCCCAGAGGAGGCGGCGGAGTCTGCGAAGTTCACGGTGCAGAGCATCATCTGTCACAGGTCCTGTGAGGCTGAGGCGCGAGCTACCCAAGGGCAGGATGAGGGGGGGATGGGAAGAGAAGCTTTCGAAGATGTCCCCTAAGAGACGGAAGAACACAGTTAAATTCTGAAAATGGGCATGAAGCAGCAATGTCAGGGAGGGCCGAGGCTACCTCACGCCGAAAGGAAGGAAAAACTTAACACCCAGCAACTCCTGGAGCAGGGTCCCCTCGAACGTAACTCTTGGAGTCCCCAAGCATCATGGGAATTATAATTCATACTGAAAGGCCACCATTGCCTGGAAAACGGGCCATGTACTTGGGTTCTTGAATCCGCGAGGATGAAAGGAGAAAGGGCTGGGAACCTTGTTTCACAGATTCCTTAGAGTTGAGGGGCCTGGAGCCTGGCCTCTTAGGTGATGGAGGTAGTCTGTGGGGGCAAAGAGGCTGAAGGCCTGACCCCTGGGAAAAATAAGGAGCTGGGGGCTTGATCTCCTGTATCCTGTGGGAGAATCCTGTATCCTGGAATCCAGCACTTAGATCCAGGGGGAGGAGAGAGCTAGGAAGAAGGAGGGCTTGGGGCTATGGACTCCTAGGTCCTGAGAACAGAAGAAAGCTGACCACCCCGATGCCTCTGTCCATTTTTCTCCTCACCTGTGTCCACAGCATCTCGCTCTGCAGGGGGAGGATCCCAGGCAGGTGGAGGCCCGCGGCCAGGGCCCAGCTGGTAGTGGCTGAGCAGATGGTGCAGCTGAGCAGGGGTCAGTGTAGGGTGGTCAGTTCGTAGGCTGCTCCATGAAGCCTGGTAGGAAGACAAGGTAAGAAATCTACAGTCATTATGGGACAGCTGAGAAATCCTAAGTGGGAGGCCCTCCACAGGGGGTGTGGATGTAGTAGGTAGAAACTGGTGTCTCTGCAATGTCTTCCTAGACACTGTGAGGCCTGGCTATCACCAAAGTGAAGGTGGGAAAGGGCCTACTCTCAACTTTAAAAAAGAAAAATGTGATTTGCTTCAGAATACACAAGGAAGTAGAAGCAGGCAGTTGTGGAGAAGAAACAAATTGACCATTAGTTTATGTTATTGTGTGCATATATGTTCATTCGACTGTGGCTACTTTTTGTATCTGTTTGAAAATTTCTGTACCTAACCTAGATCTAGGCAACAGAATCATCAATGTGATTAAAAACAGAGACTGAACCCAGATTGCCTGGCAACTCATTACCTTCTGGCAAACCACGGAGCCTGTTTCCTCACCTGTAAATTAGAGAACAGGAACTACCCAACAGGGTTGTTATGAGGATTCAAAAAGGCAGGATTGTAAAGTACTCAGAACTCTGACTGGTGCTTATTAAGTACTCTATAAAAGTTTGATAAATAAAAGTAAATAAATGAAATCAAGTGACCTAGCCTGCCTGATTCTATTTTTTTTTGTCTGAACAAGATTGTCAGTTAGAAACCTTTCACAAGGCTTAACTAGCATTCAATGAGAAGGGCCAAACACAGTATCGCACGTTTAACTTATGTTCAATGAATGCTGTAAATGTCACATTTCTTGGTTCCATACCAGACTTCCTGAATCAGCATGTCTAAGGGAGGGGACCCTGGAAACTATTAATGACTCCCACTGGGATTCAGATGTAGCCAAATTCAGACACTGATGTGGGTGGCTTCCTTCTAGCTGCCAATGCGGCATCCATGGTGTCTGAGCTGGGACTGGGAATAACACAGAACCCAAGGGGAAGCTCAATACAGAGAATGGGTGAGTGGGGTTGGGGACTCAGAGGTCAGGAGTCACCTTAAGCAGGGAGGTGCGAGGCACACAAAGCAGGTTCACAGCTATGGAGAGTTTCCGGAAGAACTCAGTGGCAATGTCACCCAGCCCAGCCCCCTGCAGCCAGTCCAAGACAAGATCCAGGTTGGTTCGGATTTGGACAGCTCGGGACCACTGATAGAAAGGTCGGCCTTGACCTGTGGGGGAAGGGTGTGAGAAGCCATGGGTGCACGGACCCTGCCCTCCTGCCTCCCAGACCTTTCCTGTCCTTCAGTCTGGGATCTGGAGCACGCTCTCCAGAGTCCCTAAGGATGAGGCCTGAGCCTGTGATGTCTCAGTGGTTCCTGTCTCTGCCTCCCAGCCCCTTCCCAGTCCATCCCTCACCTCGTTCCATCAGCGAGTTGAGAAGGGATGCATTGGAGAAGAAGAACAAGTAGCCAAAAGTCTGAGATACAAGGTCCGGGTGCAACTCGCACTGGCTGGTCAGTTCCAGGGCTGCTTGAAACACACCCAGGGTAGGTCTCAACCCTGGAGGCATGGCCCCCAGCTCAGCACCAGGCCCCGGCAACTCGGCTCCAGCTGTGAAAGGATTACTATCCAGCAGAGCAGGCAGCGTTGAATACAGAGTCTGAGGAGATACAGAGACGCAAGCAAGAGATTGGACTACAACTCCCTGGAAGCTTCAGGGCAATGGAGCATGAAGATACCAAGGCTTCTGGGAATTGTAGTCCATTCTACTTTCAACACTCCAAAGGTCTCCAATAAGCAAATTCCTCCCTTCCAAATGGGTTCCTGGCATTCATCAGGCCTGGGATACTCTTAAGAAAGGCTTTCAAGAAGTGTCTTGCGTATTTTAAGACCACCTAGTTCCCCGGTGGCTCAGAGGATAAAGCGTCTGCCTGCAATGCAGGAGACCCAGGTTTGATCCCTGGGTTGGGAAGATCCCCTGGAGAAGGAAATGGCAACCCACTCCAGTATTCTTGCCTGGAGAATCCCACGGACAGAGGAGCCTGAGTGGGCTACAGTCCATGGGGTCGCAAAGAGTCGGACACGACTGAGTGACTTCACTTCACTGGTACCTTACGGGACCTGTAATTCTCAACAGAGACAGCTCAAGGAGAACAAAGGACATCGAACAAAGAGGCTCCCTTCAATCAAAGATTTATTTATCCAGAATTCCCGAAGGAAAGGAGAAGAATGGAGAGTCAGGAAGTGGGAGTGGGGTGGCAGTTAGCCAGTGGAAAGTGAGATCAGGCCAAGGACAGGAAATGAGGTCAGAGCTAAAGAAGAAACAAACCCACACTTGGCAGGGATGCACAGGAAGTAAGGCCTTGGAGGAAAGAGCTTCACAAATCAAGGCTGCTCAAGAAATATAGAGATTACCTGTCCCAAAAGATCCCCTTTCATTTCACAGATAAGGAATCAGGCTTATCATAAGCCAGAAACCCTGAGAATTCCAACAAGCAATGTTAAGTTCAAGAGTGGTGGCAGGGGACTGGGGCAGAAAGCAGGTCCTGCAGGATGGGCACTCCAGGGAGAAAAAGGTTTGTGACTCAGAAAAGAGAGTGAAGGGAATTCCCTCGTAGTCCAATGACTAGGACTCTGTGCTTTCACTGCTGAGGGCGTGAAAAGAAGACAGACTGCTGAGGGTATGGGTTCAGTCCATGGTTGGGGAACTAAGATCCTACAAGCTAAACATTATGGCAAAAAAAAAAAAAAATCTATTAAAAAAGTTTTCAAGGAAAAGAAAAAACATTTTTTTTTCTTTTTTCAAGAAAGGGGAATGAACTCAAAGCTACAGAAAGTGAGGTCAGCAAACACAGAAAGACCTGCTTAAAGAGGTTTAGTTTAAATGACAGTGCCTATTCTATTTCATATCTATCTATCTATCAAACTTATCAGTGACTTAAGGGTGGACTTAGAAAACAGGAGCTTGAGAAAGCAGTAATGGTGATACAGCCAGACAGCAAAGTCAGCCCGTCAAGAGAGGATAGTTGCAGAGACAAGAAGTCAGAAAGGCAGGAAGTGATGCAATCTCAAACAGGAAGCAGTCTTAGAACAGCAAAGTAGAGGGGTGGCCTGGGGGGACATGGGAAGTGATGTCAGAGAAGCAGGAAATCTTGTTAGGTCAAATAGGAAGTGACAACAGAGCCATGTGATACAGTTCCAACAGGAAGCGATGCCCTGCCAAACAGGAGGCATACCTTGGTGAGGTAGTAGACAGACTGCTGGAAGGTACACATGATGACCTCATCCAGGAGGGCCATTGCCTCATCACATAATTCCAAGTCATTGCAGAGTTGTGGGTCTGAAGACAGGCATAGGAGTGAGAAGGAGAACCAGAGGGTGCCAGGCAGAAACCCAGGTCCCCAGGTGCAGGGAATGGCTGGGGGTTTGGACAAACATAGGCCTGGGTCAGGGCTCACCTTCCTGGTCGGCCTCCTTCTCCATCTCTAGCACCTTCTCCTGCACGAAGCTCAGTAGCTCTGTGGTGTTGGCCATCCATAGCATGAGTGGCCTCAACTCGACAGACACAGTCTCAGGGGTCAAGGGCACCTCAGGAACCCCCTCGGGGTGGCTGGGAAAAGGGGAAAGGGCCTGTGATCATTGCCCAACCCCCACCATAATGTCCAAACCCAGAGATCTGGGTCTAACTGGGGACAGAGTCCAACCCTCATTTCACAGTTAGAAAAGTTGAGTCCCAAAGAAACTTGCAGTAAAACATGCATGGAAAAGTGAACATAGAGCTGGCTGCAAATCCTCCTGACCGCGACATCCCTCTCGACCCTTCTCCCCAGAGTTTCTCTTACTTTTCTGGCTGACGGTCTCCAATTTCCTTAATCTTTTCCTGTGGAACAGTAAAATCAGAATCAAGGTGAGGGGGATGAGGAAGAGAAGCCATGAGTTAATGCCCTGGTTTTCCTTTTGACAGAGACTCTCCTCACTTTTCAAACAGGCTCTAATCTGTACAGCAGAAACTAACACAACATTGTAAATCAACTATATTCCGTTTTTTAAAAAATGTAATGAACTCTGATCCTCAAGCTTCAGAAAAAGCAGTTCTCTTCTTACCTTTTAAAACACACACCCCTATGATTATAAGTGGTCTGTTTTCCCTTAGGTCTACTTCTGCTCAAGTGGAGTTTCTTCTTACCCCTCAAAATTTCCTAAACCTTTTCTCTAGGGCTCAGCTCAATAGGATGCAACTCACCTCCCCCCAACACACACACACACACTCTAAATGGTTTCTCCCTAGCATATCCATTTGCTGGTCCTATGGGTTTGCTCTCGCCCACTATGGCGCCAAGCTTCAGGCCCAATGGGCTCCCCACCTCACTTCTCATAATGGTCTCTTTGAACTTTGCACCCAAAGTGATCTCTAACCCCACTCCATCTCACAGAATGGTTTCTCCCACTATCCCACACCTGCAAAGATAGGTAGTACTGTACTGCCTTCTCTTCAAGCACTGTGGATGAAACCACAATTACAAGCATCCCGTGAGGCCCCTTGCCCAAGCCCCACCAACCCCCCCCTTCCTGAGGCATCCTGGGAGATGTAGTTTTGTTCTGCCAAACTACGAAACTAAGGTTTGAGATGGCAAGAGGAGGCTAGGTCAAGGGCTCGGGGCGCAGAAGAGTCTGGACGGGGGTTGGGGGTGCTCACCCAGACAGTCTCCTTGATAAGACGGGCCAGGCGACCCAGCAGGCGCGGCAGGTGGCCCAACTCCAGCTCCCGAGCTGAATGCTGCACACAAAGCGCCAGCAGGGTGGCCGGTCCCAAGGGTGGCAGGTCCCCGGCGCCAGCGGCCGCGGTGCGCACGATCTCGCCCAGCAGCGCCTCTTCTTCGCGGGGTCGGAAGCGCAGCACCGGTTCCCGGCCGTCCAGGTAGGCCGCCAGCGCCTCGCCGCGTTCCTGCAGGCCACGACCGCACAGGCGGCAAGAGAAGGCCCAGCCGGGGCCCGGCGGCGTGGCCCCGGGGCGTGCGGGGAGCCACGGTGGTCGCGTCGGCCCCGAGCCGCCAGCGCGGGGGTCCTTGTACATGAACAGGAAGTGCTCGCCCAGCCCCAGCAGGTCTCCCGGATGCAGCTCGGCCTCCCGCAGCAATAGGCACCCATTGTGCGTGACCGGGGCTCCCCGGGATGGGCGCACCATCGCCGGGGGCTCAGGACCCGCGCGCACTGTGCAGTGACGCGGCAGGATGTCCGGGGCGTTGAGAAAGGTGTCCACATACGGGGCTGGGGACCCACCGCGGGCCGAGGAGTTCCCACCTCGGCCAAACACGTGCTGCTCCCGCGTCATCACATACACCACGAAGTCCTGGAGGAAAGTGAAGCTGCACTCGAGGATACTACTCCACGAGAAATGGACGTTCCCAAGGAGATATCTTTCCCACAATCGACTCTCCCGTCAACCACATCTCTTGAATGAGCACTTCCAAGGAGATCTCCTGGGATCCCAAAGAACTCACTAATTACCTCCCACCTCCCATGAGTGGACTCTTCAAAGGCACTTCCTATGGTGAACTGTCCCGTAAGCCCATCCCGAAGACTGGATAGGAGGAAACCCCTTTCTTGACAGGGGCTCTACCATTTCCCTCCGCCGGAGAGGGAGATCTTTTTCCAATGGCTTCACTCATCTTCTCACCTCCTCTGAAAGGACTCCTTCAAGGCAATCCCTTGATTCTCCCATAACATTCAGCCCAAAGAATAGGTACTTACAAGGGCACCACATCCCCATTACTAAAACTCTCCCACTACACTCACCCTCAGTGGCCCTTCCCAAGGAAGCCTTCTTTCTCCTAGGAACTCTCCCATTTCTCTACTCCTGCTCCTGAATTCCCTTCATGCCACCCCTGTGATGGAGGCTTTCAAAGACATTTCCCCTTCCAATAATAGCTGCTCTCAGTTTTCCCAAAGCAAGGATACCTTTAAAGAGACTTCCCCTGCAAACAAAGGTTTCTTCCATTATCTACAGCCCATGAATATACACTTCCAAAGAGACCCACTTTCTATAATGGACTCTCATTTTTTTCCCTACCCCATGATGAATTCACTTCCAAGGAGACATAATTCTACAGTAGACTCACTTGTTCCCCACTCCCCCCGCCCCCATGATGGAGCATTCCAAAGGCCCTCTTCCTCCCATCAGTGGTTGCTCTCAATGTTACCATCCCCCACAAGGACATCTCCAAGGAGATCTCCATATATTGGCACTTTAAGTAATCTCATCTTATAAATGGATGTTTTCAAAGAGACCCTCTTATAATGGAGTGGCCCATTTCATCCACTAAATGAAGAGGTGGATTGCAGAAGACCTATTCCTAAAAAAGACTCTCCTATCTGCAGCCTATAAAAATGGAAGCACTCAGTCTGACACCCTTCCTAAAGTAGATCCACTGTTCCTCATTCACATCTGAGAAAATAGGCATCCCAATAGTCATAAACCCCCTCCTACAATGAACTCTCCCATTACCCCCACCTCATGAATGCTCATTTCTAAAACCCCTTACTAGGTTTCCCTGGTGGCTCAGTGGTAAAGAATCTGCCTGCCAATGCAGGAGACACAGGTTCAGTCCCTGATCGGGGAAGATCCCACCTGCAGTGGAACAACTAAGCCCATGGGCCTACTGAGCTTGTGCTCAACTGTTGAGCTTGTGCTCTTGAGCCTGTGAGCCACAACTACTGAAGCCCGACAGTCCTAGAACTGGTGCTCTGCCACAAGAAAAGCCAACGCAATGAAAAGCTCTTGCACCGCAACTAGAGAGGAGCCCCCGCTTGCCACAACTAGAGAGGTGCCCCTGCTTGCCACAACTAGAGAGGAGCTCCCGCTTGCCACTACTAGAGAAAGCCTGTGCGAAGCAATGAAGACCCAGCACAGCCAAAAATAAATAAACTTTAAGATATGTATATATTTTAAATCCCCTGACTACAATGTATATATTTTAAATCCCCTTACTACAATATATTGTTTCATCTGCCTCTCAAGAAAAATGGATCTTTCCAGTCTGACCACCTTCTGAAGGTAAAACCTCCCACTCCATCCCTGTCTGGAGGATCAGGAATGGTCCAAAATACACGAACCCCCTTTTTACAAGAGGCTTTCTTAACTGCCAAAGGGCTTCTTCCACCTCACTTAAAATGAACTCTCAGATTACAGATACCCATGGGCAGAACTCTTATTCCTGTTCTCAAGGAATGGGCACTTCCAATGAAGTCTCTTACAAAGAAATTTCTCATGAATCCCACCTGGAGAAATGAACATTTCCAGTGTTTCCCTCTCTTCCCATAACCTACTTTCTTATACTCTCAGACTAGATCCTTCCAATTTGACCACATTTCCACATTTGCCAACCCTGCCTGGAGGAATAAGCTCTTGCAATATATACACACCCTGTTCTACAAGGAACTTGCCTTGTCCTGTTGCCCCAATAAGGAAGAGTGAATTCCTCCAATGGAAGTTCCTTGAATAGTTGTAACCTCTCACCCATATATACAGCCAAATGACCTAACCCAACTGGATCCTTCTCTGAGAGTAAAAATGGAACTGTTCAATAAACTCCACCGCCTTCCAGAAGAGGCTTTCCCATTAGTCCCAGGGGTACCCTGGCTGTACCACTATTACCCAAAGTTGGACTAAAGCATAAGAATGATTCTCCTAAACGTCACTCTTCGCACCCCATGGACTGTAGCCCGCCAGGCTCCTCTGTCCATGGGATTCTCCAGGCAAGAATACTGGAGTGGGTAGCCATTCCCTTCTCCAGGGGATCTTCCCATCCCAGGGATCAAATGCAGGTCTCCTGCATTGCGGGCAGATTCTTTACCATCTGAGCCAGCAGGGAAGCCCTAATCATCATCATCATTACACACACACACACGAATATTTTCAATAATAGATTTCTTTAATGAAATAACTTAGCACTGACCCCCAACTGCTAACCCTTTCTTCCTCTCTGCTCCCCAACACTCAAACAGGTTCTCCTATCGCCATTCAAATATGTAAAACAGAAAAACCAGTACCACTGGCCCCCATCTACAATGGTCAAAATTCTTCCAGAGTAAACCATCAGCTTTAAAAAGTAATGTAATCCACTTCTTCCAAGACCATATAGGCTTACCCAGGACAAGATTCCATGTATCAATCAAATTAGCTCCCTCCCCAGGAGATACTCTTCCATAACTCCTCCTCAAGAAATAGAACCTTTCCAAGAGGATCATTCTAACATAGGTTCTCCCGGGAATTCCTTGGTAGCCTAGTGGTTAGGATAAAGGCTTGCACTGCCAAGTCCCGAGTTCAATCCCTGGTCGGGTAACTAAGATCCGACAAGCGGCGTGGTGCGGCCAATAAAGATAAAACAGGCTCTCCCAATCTTTTCTGGTCGGAGACAGTGCTTTCCCCTAACTTTGAATGGAATGAGTCATCGCCTACTTACCCCTCCAATGAAATCCTTCTCCGAGATCTATCTGGACCCTCCCACTCTCTTCTTTGATATTATTTCCTCCTCTAGAACCTGACTGGAACCATATGTGTGCATGCTAACTCGCTACAGTCGTGTCAGACTCTTTGCAGTCCTATGGACTGCACCCTGCCGGGCTCCTCTGTCCATGGGGATTCTCCCGGCAAGAATACTGGAGTGCGTTGCCACGCCCTCCTTCAGGGGAGCTTCCCTACCCGGAGATCAAACCCGTCTCTCTTACGTCTCCTGGTCTCCTGCATTGGTAGATGGGTTCTTCACCACTTGCCAGCACTACCTTCCAACAAACCTGAGGCTCTATTGTGGAAAGGTGGTCAAATTGGAAGGATCTATTCTGAGAGTATAAACCCATGGAATTCTGGGAGTTGTAGTTCTGTCGTCCATTCAACCAAAGGGTGGGACATAGGTCTCTCTCTGTAGGCTAGGCTGCGCTTACCTGGGCGTCCTGGTAGCCCTGCAGCAGCAGGAAATAGGGGCGGTTGCTGGGGGCCTGGATGAGGCACTGCGTCAACTGATCGAAGTCGCCGGGGTCTACAGGTCCGATTTGGGCGTCGGCTGCCCCTGGGGCCATGCTAAGTGCCTGCTGCCTGCGCTCCTGCTGCCTCCGCCGCCGACCTTGCAGACTGAGCTCCGATACGCTCCGCCGCAGGGACAGGTTTTCCGAGCGCTCCTTGCCCCCGGACCCAGCTGGGGTCCCTGACCCAGATCCCGGGCCGGGACTGGCCAGCGCCGCCCCACCGGAGGCCGCCCGGGAGCGGTTCTTCTGTGGCCGCCACGAGGGGGCGCCTGTGCCTGCGGAGAGAGATGGAGAGCGATGAGACTTTAAACTGGAAAGAGACAAAGGGAGAGACAGGATTAGAGAGCTAGAGATTATAGACACTTGGCTGCAAAGTGAGGCTGCTTCCCACATTTAGATTTTTGCATATGTTGTTCCCGGTGCCTGGAACACACTTCCTGCCTGAGTCCTGCCTATCTTGTAATTTCAACTAATAAATTTCATTTATTCTTTCAGTTGGTATTTTTTGAACCCGTACTATATGACAGGCACTGTTCTAGGTGTTCGGAACTTCGCGATGAACTGAGAAGATCCTGCACCAAGGAAGAGAAACCACTTCCTCTTGAACACCTTTTCTTGACATTCCAAGTCGAAACAAATAAGAGCCAAGCTGGACACAATGAACTTTGTCACACACAGCACACTGACACCTAACTGGTACCCAGTGGAAATGAGCTGAATGAGTGAATTGATGTGTTTCTCACTGGGCTGTAGAATCTAGGAGACGGGAACTTCACTTGTCAGTGTCCCCATTGTACTCCCCAAGGGCCCTAGGTAATGTGTGGCTCACAGAAGGGGTCCAATGAATGCTTTTTTTGGGGGGAGGTGGAATAACGATGGTTATAATTGCCATTCTTTACCTAGCAACTACCACGTGCCAGCTGTTTTTGCTTAGTCGCTAAGTCGTGTCTGATTCTTTGTGAACCCATAGACTGTAGTCAATCAGGCTCCTTTGTCCATGGGATTTCCCAGGCAAGAATATTGGTCGTGGTGGTTTAGGCGCTAAGTCGTGTCTGACTCTTGCTACTCCATGGACTGTAGCCTGCCAGACTCCTCTAACCGTGGGATTCTCCAGACAAGAATACTGGAGTGGGTTGCCATTTCCTTCTCCAGGGGATCTGACAGACCCAGGGATCGAACCTGCGTCTCCTGCAGTTGCAGGTGGATTCTTTACCGTAAGCCAAATGCTAGGCCCCCAGGTAGCCTGGTCCTCCGCCAATACAAATACCTCTTCGTTTCTCGTGCACTACCCTCAAGCCCCCTCTCACGGTTTGCAGCCAATCTAGCCTAAAGTCACCTGCTCCAAGGCCCACCTTTCTGAGGATCCATCCATTCTTAGGCCGCGATCTAATAACTTATTTCCTCACTTTTCAAGCCTATCCTCCTTCTAGCCTCCATCCGTATAGGCCCTGTCTCTCACGAACCAACTCAGCCTTCTAGTGAGAGGCCACCTGCCATGAGGACCACTCACCCGCCGAGCGCAATATCTCTGCCTTCCTATCACTCGATTCCGCTGCCGGGTCCCAGCATCGCAGGCTCCGTCCATCAACTATGCACCTATCCCAAGGGCGACGTCCCCCGGCCTAGCCCATCTGGCTGACTTAGACCCTGCCCTAGCTCCGCCTTTCACTGAACAGTGCTTTAAGTGAAGTCGCTCAGTCGTGTCCGACTCTTTGTGACCCCATGGACTGTAGCCCGCCAGGCTCCTCAGTCCATTGGATTTTCCAGGCAAGAGTACTGGAGTGGGTGGCCATTTCCTTCGGGATCTTCCCAACCCAGGGATCGAGCCTGGGTCTCCCGCATTGCAGGCAGATGCTTACCGTCTCAGCCACCAGGGAAGCCCAATCCCGCATCCTATCCCGCAGACCCCGCCTCGGTCCGCCCCACCAGATCCTCAGGCCACGCCCACCACGACCCCGCCCCCAGCCCGCCCCATCAGCTCCTCAGGCCACGCCCACCACGACTCCGCCCCCAGCCCCAGCCAGCCCTCCGCAGGCCCCGCCCCCAGAGCCCGCTCACCTTCGCCGTCCGCCGCCCCGAAGGCCTCCTGCTCCAGGCGGCGCGCCTCCTCGCGGCCGCGCAGCTCGAAACGCCGCGCCCAGCCTGGCCGCGCCCGCCACAGCTCCTGCACCAGCAGCGGGCGCTCCGAGTCGCCTAGCACGCGCAGGTGCTCCGCCCGCCACTCGCCGCTGCCCACGGCGCCCGCCGCGGGCCGACCCAGGGCGTCGCACAGCGCGAAGGCGTCCACGCAGCTGCTCTCTCCAGGGCCGCTGCCGGGGCTGCCGGCCAACCCGTAGCGCTCTAGCGCCTCGGCCACCAGCTCGCGCGCGGTGGAGCGCGCCGTGGCCAGCACGCTCTTGTAGTTGGCACCCGAAGCCAACCCGGCGCCGAAGATCTTGAGGACCCCCGGGGGCGCCGTGGCGCGTGTGGCTAGTGGAGGTTCGGGGGCCACACCCGCCCCCAGCTCCGGCAACTTCTTCTCGCTGGCCCAGCGCTGCGCGGCCCCCGGGGTCCCAGGGCCTCCCGCGCCACCGGACCCCGTGGTTCCGGTGCCCGAGCCCCGAAAGAGCTGAGAGATGCGTTTGGCACGGCTCCCTGAGGCTCCCCCGGCTGCCTTGACCGCACCCACTCGCCGCAGCTCCACGTGCGGCGGAGGCGGGGGCAGCGGCTCGCTACTGCGGCTCCCCGTGTCCGAAGACGACGACCTGGGAGCCCGCCGGGGAGCACAGACCCAGAAGAGAGGCCCGAAAGACATGCAGAGACGGGGATGGGGGTTAGAGAAAGAGGGAGGTGGGCAGAGACCCGGGTGCGGAAGGGGGACCGAGACCCGGAGAGGGAGGGACAGACACCCAAAGATAGTGGGGCACAGATATCCACCGATGGGCGAGAGACGCGGGGTGTATGGAGATGGGGTGGGGTGGGGGTGGGCACAGGCCAGAGGCAAAGAGAGAGGGAGAGAAAATAAATAAATAAAGGCGACTCCCGCAGAAGGAAATTCCAAGAGGTGAGCAGGGAGGGGAGGAAGGAAGGTGAATCAAACCGCTACTTCTGTCCAGGTCCCCGTGTCCACCCAGCCTAAACCCATCTCCAGGCCCGGAATCCCCCTCGCCCGACCCTCTACCTCTGGGCCTCTCTGTCTGCCCACTGCCTACCATCTCACTTGCCCATTCAGGACAGGAACTGGAGCCAGCTCTTTCCGGGTCCTTGGCATTACCCAGTGCAGGGACTGGGCCATAAACAGGGGCAGGTGGGCAGCAGGTGGGGCAGGGGCTAGTGTCGTGAGGAGGTGAGCACTCACTTGACAGAGGCGGCGCTGGGCCAGCGTCGCCCCAGCTTGGCCAGCTGCTTCCGGGGAGAATTGATCCACAGGCCCACTGGGAGATGGAGCTTCCCGAAGCGGGGGCTTCCGCCCTCCTTCCGTTCTCCAGACAGCATGGCCCTGAGGGAGGGTGGGGAGGACCCCAGTTCCCGAGGTCTCCAGAGGTAGGGATGGGGTGGAGGGGGACCTGGATTCCTGAGTCCGAGGGAGGAGGGGTGTGGGGTTCAGACTCGAGTCTGGCTGGAGGAGGGGATGGGAGCCTGGATTGTGGCTGCTGGGATGGAGGGTGGCTGGGGACTGACTCCTAGGTCTGAGGAAGGGAGGAGGCGACTGGACTTCTGGGTCCCCGGCTCTTACCCTGCTTCGGGTCCCGCCAGCACCTGGGGGCCCTGTCTCCGCTTGCCCTGGTTGGCTCTTGACCCCGCGGCTCCCGTTCAGCCTTTGCCTCTGCCCCAGCTCCCAGCACTGGGTGGGGGACAGGAAAAGGCAAGAGGAAACCGGCAGGAAGAGCGGGGAGGGGGCGTCCTGTGAGGGGACCGGGCCTGGGGGAGGAGACCAGGGGAAGGCTGGCCCTGCCCCACTCCTTGATTCTGGAATCACATTGCTGCCAGTTGGCCCCTTCCAGGCCCCACAGGGCCCGGGGGTCCCAGTACCTCCTTTCTCGGACAGAAGACCATCCCCAAACTTCTCTTGGGGGTGGGAGGAGACCAAAAGTTAGAATCAGTCCGAGGGAGTGAGTCAGATACTTGGACCACCAGATAAATATTTATTTTCTCCTGGATTCTTTGATCTTTTCCTTTGAAACCCCCGAGTCCTAAGCAGCTCGACTGCCAAAGCTGAACCGGGACTTTATGAAATCGACCACTTTGCCAGTCCGAGAGAAAAGGATCCTGATGGGAGTACACAGAGTGGAAACAGGTTAGGTCCTCACTGAGTGAGGACCACCCCTCCCAGCCTCCCTAGGTTTGATCTTATTCTAGCAGTGATCCAGGCTTCGCCCTCCTTAGGTGAGCCCGGCTCCCAAAGGCAGTCCAGCTCTCCGCGTTCCTCGGCTCGCAGCCCCCCGCCTGCATTGGGTAGCGGGAAACCCCGCCTCTCACTCCAAGCCCTGCCTTCTTCAGTGGGCGGCTCACGCGGTTAGAACGCAGACTGTGAGCACCACTAAGCCCCAGATCAGCACCCCGAACAGGCGTCTTCTCAGCAGTTGCTCCGGCTTCGGAGTCTGTGGCTCGACGGTTGTGTGGGGGCGATCCAAAGCCACCTCTCCCAGGGCCGTCTCATCCTGAGTCTCGGTGTTTGGTGACGGTATCTCCTCCTGGATTCTTTTGGGCAGTACTGACACAGGAGGGGTAAGAAGCGATCCTGGGAGAGCGCCAAGGTCCTGCCAAGACCAAGGCAAGTTCTCCCCGCGGCAAGCCGCCCCAGGACCCAGGCCCTCCGGGACATAATCACGCCTCCAGCTGCTTGAAGCCGGGACACACCCAGAGGGGCGCCCTGGCCGGGTGACCAGGAGCCTTACTCGGGGCAGGAAGCCACACCCTAGTGGCCTGAAGCCACACCCCGACAGGAAGTTATGCCCATAGGGCACGCCCCTGAAGCAAGCCACCTGCGTAGAATCGGGCGCCCCAGAAACTCAGGACCCTGAATCCCACTTCTCTCAACTCCGCAACACTGACCTGTGACGTGAAAATAGATGATCGTGGCTGGACTGGATTTTACGGAACCCAGCTCGCAGCGATAGGTACCTGCATCCTTTGGACGCACCATGGTCTTGGTCAGGATGGGCTCCTTCCCCTTGGACACCAAGGTCTCAGAATTGTTCTTCCAAACCTAGACCCAAGCTCAAGGGGTCACAGAGGCCTGGGGAATTCAGGGATTAGGGGAGTACAGGGGTGAGACGATCATGGGGGCTTCAGTGGGGAGGTGGGAGTCCAGGGTGTACTGTTCAGGACGTGAGGTCCCAGGGGATAAAAGGAAGTCAGACTTGGTCGGTTATAGGTCTTGGGCATTGTGGATGCAGGCCTGTGGATACAGGGGCTAGGGGTACTCATACAAGCCTGATGGACTTGGAGTTCAAGGGTAACGGGAGTTGGAGGGCCCCACCCTGTAAAAGCTGTAATCGGTCAGGCCTTGAGAGATTTTATGCCAGTTGAGCTCACAGTCCAGGATCATGTCTTCCATTTGATGGACCTTGACTTCGCGCTCTGGGAATAGGGGGTTACTGTGGGGTGCTGTCTCACGATTCTGGGCCCTCTACCAACCCCCTTCCACTTGGTCTCGCCCCGTCTAGCCTCCTGGTCTGGCTCCAGTCTCCACCCTCTTTAGATTGGGTCTCTCCTCTGGCTCCGCCCCTCTGGCGCCAACCCCTCCGGCTGGGCCCCCCTCTCTCACCTCCGCAATTCTTAGACTTTCGACAAGTGTGAACCTGCTTCTGGCAGGTACTGCACCAGATGAGAGGCTGCAACATCAAACCTGCAAGGGCAAGATCGAGGCTGTGTTCTCCCAACTAAGAGGCGGGGCTAAAAGGAGAGGGCAGGGCCAAGGGCTGGGGCGGGATCAGCCGAATCTCCAAGCAGGTCAGTCAGGGGCTGGAACATAGCCCTGTAGAAAGTCGGCTCTAACTAGGCTCAGTAAAGAGTGCAAAAACTATATGACCTTTCCCCTCCAAGAAGTCCAAGAAATATTGGAGACCCAGGAACCTCTCGACGGGGAGAATGAGACACAGACCCAAAAGAGAGACTGGGTATTGACAGGGCAGGGATGAGGGATGGACGACCATTTCCCATAATCGAGACTTACCACATTTGTTGGGACAAAAAGCTGCCTCGGAAGAAACAATAAAAAAAGAGAGAGAGAGAATAAGATTTCTAAGTTAAAGAGTATGAGAGAAGGAGTGAAGGAACAGGCTAGGGCTGGGGCTCTTGCATTCGAGAAAGGAAAGACATGGGTATCTGGATCCTTGGGTCTAAGGGGGCAGGGGGTTGGGAGAGCTGACGGATCAGAGAAGCACAAGGTGGGGAACAAGGACTCTAGGACTGTGAAAGGAGAAGCCTGTGGTGCCAGACTCCTATTTTCTCTCACCCTCTTTTTGAAATTGAGCAGCGTAGCTGGCAAAGGTATTCTTTGCCAGGTGCAACATCCATAACATCTCCTTCACGAAGAGCTCACCTGGGAAAAAGCAGGCAGACTGCAGAGTACTCCCCACCCCCACCCTCCTGCTCCTCCCAGATGTGAGGCACCCGAAGTTGGTCTCTGTCTGCAGAGCCTGGAATTCTTCTCAGGTTAGGACAATAAAAATGTAAAGACCACTTAACAGAATACTGGCTCCAGAGTCCAGTACCTGACCACCAGACCAGGGGTCACCAGCAGCCACTTCCCTGAGTTTCTGGAAGCCTTCTCTGGCCGGCTCTGAGCATTTACCTTTTGCATCACTATCTGTGATGCGTTTCATATCCTTCAGCAAACTCCAGGATGCCTTTTCCAGTGTGGCCTCATCTGGGGGGGGGGGGGGGGGGGGGGGGGGGGAGAAAACCCCCAGATTCCAAGCATTNTTTCATGCCCTGGAGGAGGAAATGGCAGCCCACTCCAGTGTTCTTGCCTGGAGAATCCCAGGGACGGGGGGAGCCTGGTGGGCTGCCATCTATGGGGTCGCACAGAGTTGGAGACGACTGAAGCGACTTAGCAGCAGTAGCAGCTTGCTGAGGTTACCTGGAATTCTAGAATCCCATCCCCTCTGGAAGGCCCCTGCAGGGTTCTTTATAGGCATTAGAGTTGACCCTCTCCAGAAAACATCTCCCCACCCCTCTAGAATCATTCCAGAACCACAGAAGGGAAGTTGGTGGGTGCTTTCTGTGGAACACCCATGAGTTCCTTCAGTCCTGCTGACCCAGAGAAGAGAACTATCTCTTCTCAGAAAAGGCCAGGATGGTCAACACTGGAATGGTGAATTCCCTGTTACTGGGGGCAGTGATCTAGAAGTACTCTGGTTATGGCCTGGGAAGAACAGGTAGGCACTGTGCCTTCTAGAACTGCCACAAATTTTCCAGACATCGCCACCCACCATGCAAAGGATTTCCATTGATTCTAGAATGTTCCAGCAGTGGCAGAAAACACCCATGCCCCTTTTCTCCAAGTCTAGCTGACTAGAATGACTCTAGAAATGGCTGTCCACCACCTGCAGGACCACAAGCTTCTCCAGAATCTTCTGGGCTTCCAGAGATATACTATTGGCCCTATGTGGATCAGGCTATTTCAGAAAGTCTCCCTGTTCCTCAAGACTCAGCCTTCACTTGGAGCGGAGACAAGTCCGCATTAATGCCCACCCACTCAGGCAGGAAGGCAGCCTCAGGTTTAAAGATCTTCAGGAAACTGGAATCAGGCAGGGTGAAGTTGGCCAGGTAGACCGTGTCTCCACCAGCCAGGTAGGCGGCCCAGAAGCCAAAGGTGCCAATGGTCATGATGGTGTGGTTGCATTGTGTGAGCAGCGCAAAGTCTTTGTGGGGCGCACCCTCCTGCCCATCTCCGGCGAAGATCACATCCCCCAGGGAGGTGTCAATGTTTTCCCGGCACCACTCCATGCCGTTGCTAGTGACCACAAAGATGGGGGCTTTGTGCCGGGCTCGGAACCAGTCCATAGCCTGTTGGAGGTAAGCGCGGTCCCCCACCACACCCTTCCAGTGGAGAGGCATCACTTGTAGGTAGTCCCCGCGGCGCACGTGGACACCCACGAAGGTGCTCGGGCGGACCCCAGTGCGGGAGAAGCGGAGCCCACTCAGCAAACGCTGCGCCTCCTGCTGCAGATGCTCCTGTAGGGTGAACTCACTGAGGATCTGCTCCCGGAGGTGATGGAAGAAGGTCCAGGAGCAAGGGAAGCCTGTGAGCTTCAACCAGGGCTCCTTCAAGTGGGCGTACTCCTCCGACATCCAGTCATGAAGTTCCAGCTCCTGCCAAGAAGCGTGTCTGTCCACCTCGGGTGCCAGCACAGGCAGTGTGATGCGGAACACGGGGGCCAGGACGGCGTGCATGGAGGGCTGGATAAAGGCCTGGCGGCCATTGAGCTGGGCCAGGGCCAGCAGCGTGGCGTACTGCCCCATCTGGTTCCCAAATCGGCCTTTGGGGTCGATAGTCCAAGTTCCTGAGACGGAGGAAGGATGCTTGGGACAGGAAAAGGTGGCATTGGGGTTCATTGGTGTGCCCGACAAGCAAAGGATGGCCACAGGGGAGGTCACCCGGCTACGGTCTGGACACAGCAGGAACAGGTCTAAGCCACTGTGAAAGAGGTTTTGGTGGATGAGGAGGAAGAAGATGCAGGCAAAAATACAGGCTAGCAGGAAGAGCAGACAGAGGTGACGGCGGCTGGGAGCCCACATGGCTGCAGGACAAGAAGGTAAATGAGATGTTAGAGCTTGAGAATGACTGTCGGGGAAGAGAGGGCTGAGGGAACCAGGAAACAGTGAGTAGGGGCTCCTGGGCTTGAGGGCAAAAGGAATCCCGGCTCTTGGATCTGAGTGAGGAGGAGCTAAGGGCTTGGAATTTCCAGGAATGGAAGATGGTGAAAATTAGTGGTTTCCAAAATGAGAGTGACCCAGGAACCACCAGCTTGTCCCCATGTCAGGGAATCTCAGTGTCTCGGGTGCCCTGATGTGGGGCAGTGTTGCCCCCTCCTCCTTTCTGGGTGCACCTGTGTGTGAGGGGCAGAGGCCACCACAGAGGTGACAGGAGGCGACCATCAAGTAGAAGGTGAGAGGCCAGAGGCCCAGGCCTGGAGGNCCTCCTTTCTGGGTGCACCTGTGTGTGAGGGGCAGAGGCCACCACAGAGGTGACAGGAGGCGACCATCAAGTAGAAGGTGAGAGGCCAGAGGCCCAGGCCTGGAGTGGGGTGGACCTTGACTCCTGGAGGAGCAGGAGTTGGGGGGTCGGGGGTGGAGGAGACTCCCGGGTGCTGTAGGGGGTTAGAGGTTGGGGGTGCACCTCTTGGGTCTGAGGGACTCCTGGGTCCGAGGCGTCTGCATTTCTCACTCACCTGAGCTCCTGGCGAGTGGCGGCCCACAGCCGGCTTGGGCTTGAATGGAGCGCTCCGGCTGCAAGTGCAGACCACATCCCGCTGGGGGCCTCCCTCCGCCCCCCTCCTCGGAAACCTGGACTCCAGGTTCCCAGACCCGACAGGCCTCCCTCTCCGCGCCTCCTCCCGCGACTGGCTGCGAAGGTTCCGGCAGGAGAGAGGCAGGAGAGTGGGCGCGGCTCCGAGAATCACAGCCTTCTCCTCTCCTGGCCCAGCTGGGAGCTGAGAGAGGAAGCGCCCCGCCTATCCCCTGGCGCCGAGCCCCGGCTTCGCAGGTCCAGAACCGCAGCCCCCGCCTCCTGCCCACCCGGGACCGGGAGAACCTGCGCCTCAGCCCGCTCCCCTCCCACCCCACCCCCACTCCAGCTCCAGGCAGCCTTCCTCTCCTGGCCCAGCTGGGAGCTGAGAGAGGAAGCGCCCCGCCTATCCCCTGGCGCCGAGCCCCGGCTTCGCAGGTCCAGAACCGCAGCCCCCGCCTCCTGCCCACCCGGGACCGGGAGAACCTGCGCCTCAGCCCGCTCCCCTCCCACCCCACCCCCACTCCAGCTCCAGGCAGCCTACCTGGCCTCCCTAGCAGCCCCATCTTTTCGTGGACACTGAGCTCGAGCTAGATCCGGATGCTCCGGTCCGTCGAGTTCTCCCTCTTCCACTCCGGTGTCTGTGGATGCTCCGAGTCCGGCCACGCCCGGGCGTCTGGGGCTGGCCCGGGCATCCTGGTGCCGGCAGCGAGAGCGATCCTCGGCCCCCTGCCGCGTGCTTCCCCCGGGAGTTGGGATAGGTGCGTGGGTGCAGAACCTGGTCGCCAGGCTGTTCCACGCGCGGATGCAAAGCCTTCTCCAGCTCTCAGGATCCCGGCGTGAGAGCCTCCGGCCCCAACGTGTCCCCACGCCCCCCAGGGGCAGCTCATCCCGCCCCCGCCCCCTGCACTCGCAAATTCCAGAGTCCCGGGCTGTCCTTTCGAGGGAATCCGTATCCGGGGCGCCTGACTTTCTACTTTCCAGAAGGGTTTGTCCCGCCTCTCCCGAGGTAAGGAATGGAGAAAGCAGAAGTAGAATAGAGTTTCTCCTCCCTGCCTGCCTAAGGCAGGGAGGTCGCAGCAGGCCTCTTCAAGAAACAAACGCTGGGCTAGTTCTGCAGACCTGAAGCCATTTTCCCTGTCGTCGGTTGCTCCCCACCTGCGCCCATCCCACCCGTGGCTCGAGTAGTCTGACTATTGCCATTCAAGAAATCAAAGACCAGGGATTGGACTTGACTCTCCAGAGATGTGATCATAATTTCTCCAGATCCAGGACTCCCCAGCCCCCAGCCCCTCCTCAGACTGAGAATCTGGGCCCTCCAGTCACCCTCAGTCAGATCTGGCGCTCAGACTCCAGTACCCTTGTCGCCGCTGCTCAGCTGCTGAGGCGTGTGCGACCCCATGGACTGTGGCGCACCAGGCTCCCCTGTCCATGGGACCTCCCAGGCAAGAATACTGGAGTGGGTTGCCATTTCCTCCTCCAGGGAGTCTGCCAGACCCAGGGATCAAACCCGTGTCTCCTGCATCTCCTGCATTGGCAAACCAATTCTTTACCACAGAGCCACCTGGGAGGGGGTCTTTCCCACGGACCTCGCACCCTTTGGCTCCAGGAAATTGCTCACCCCCTCATTCCCCTTGGGATCTTGAGTCTAACTTCTCTCTGAATAGCCTGGGTCATTTGCCAACTCTGAGTCAAAGACTCTCACCATCCCCCCACTTCCCCAGGCTATTCTGAGGGCACCTGTCTGATCCTGGGTAGCGTCTGTGGTGAAAGAAACATCAGGATTGCATCAGGACCCAGGAGGAGGAGGAGGCTGGGATGTTTCGGGGCATGAATGCCTGGGCTGCAGTTACTCAGCAGCTTGTCTTGTAACTTCCAGATCATGACACCTGTTTCCTTGAGGAGGATGCTTTGATCCTGTGGAGCTAGCTGCCTTCCTGATGACCAGCAAGCTTCAGAAAACCCAGAACTTCAGGTGAGATGCGGAAATTCCAGTTGTGGGGCACGATCTGCCTCAGTTAGCCAGAAAGGCGGGTCCCGGTTCCCTTCCTGCTCAGGCTGCAGAGTCAAGGTCCCCAGCCCCTTCCTGAGTCCTCAGACCCAGGAGTCTGAAACCCCAGCTCCCTCCTTCCTCAAGCCAAACAGTCTCGGCCCTCTAGCTGCTTTCACCCAGGTCCCAGTTCATCAGATTTCTATCCCCCTGGTGCCTCACATGACGGAGGCCAGGCCCCCAGCTGGAAGGACCCCCGATTGCATCATCTGTCCAGGTTGACCTGGACACCGTGGAATCCTAGCATCTGCCAAGTGGGTCAAATATCACGGGTCAGGCGTCGGGAAGGTGATGGGGCGGGTCTGTCTGGATATAAATTCCGGAGTGTCTGCATCCATCCCAAGAGATGTGGGTGTCTGATCAGCTGTGAGTCCATGTGCAAGGGGACCCAGGCTACTGAAGCAGCCATCTTCGAACCTGCTCTCCTGGGCAACCGGGCTCCGAAACAGGATCTAGACCATTCAGCTCTTCAAACCCCAGACCCCAGACCCCACCTGAGGACGTGAACCACTGATGGGCAGGGACGAGGCCAAGTTCAAGCACTTGGGACTGTGGGTCCCTGTGCTGGCT
Source organism: Oreotragus oreotragus (assembly GCA_006410675.1). Lineage (NCBI taxonomy): Eukaryota > Metazoa > Chordata > Mammalia > Artiodactyla > Bovidae > Oreotragus > Oreotragus oreotragus. Next base: position 636,380 of record SJYX01015955.1, read on the forward strand.
GTCCTCCTGCTAGGAGCCTGCCGGGCGCATCCCGTTCCAGACTCCAGCCCCCTCCTCCAGTTTGGGGGCCAAGTCCGCCAGCGGTACCTCTACACGGATGATGCCCAGGAGACAGAGGCCCACCTGGAGATCAGGGCCGATGGCACAGTGGCGGGGGCGGCCCGCCAGAGCCCCGAAAGTGAGTATGTGTGCGGGGAAGTAGGGCTTGATCCTGAAGCAGTAGGGAATTGGGGCCCAGACTCCTGAGTCTGGGGGGGGGAGGGAGATGGGCAAAGGCCTTCTGAGCCCCTGACCACTTTCTCCCCTCAGGTCTCTTGGAGCTGAAAGCCCTGAAGCCAGGAGTCATTCAGATCTTGGGAGTTAAAACATCCAGGTTCCTGTGCCAGGGGCCAGATGGGAAGCTGTTCGGATCGGTGAGTTTCCAGGATCCCCGTCCTTGCCTGCCACCCTTCCTCTCCCCATCCTCACAATCTCAGGGACCAGGTTGCACCTTTGGTGTTGGTCAGGCTCGGTTTGACGTTCTCTGCGTGCCCCATACCTGGCCACAGTCCCCAGAGGAGGGCGCTGTGGTCATCAGCGTTCACAGGAAGAAACTGAGGCTCTGGCAGGGCGGCCACCGGCCCCAAGTCACAAGGCCCGTGAATGACAATGACCCGGGAGGCCAAGTCGTATGACTGCTAACCTGACCACATGGGTCCCCACAGGCCTGGCTCATGCTGGGCGAAGGGTCGCTTCAGGAATCGATGGCCTGTAAAGTGAATATGACCTTGGGTGCTAGCCAGATGCCCCTGCCAGGACTTAGAGAGCCTCCCCTGATCCCTGGGCGGAATATTTTTCTCTTTGAAGTGGGGGCGGGGAAGTGCGTGGGTCTCGAAGCGCCACCTAGGGCTTAAGGAGGGACCTGCCTCTGTGGTTTTGAGTGGGAGGAAGGGGCTGGGGAGACCTCGACGATAAAGCTGAGAAATGACGGGGTTCCCCCAGCTCCCCAGCAGTCCAGGGACTGGGGGGCCTGGACTCCTGAGTCTGGGAGGGGTTGGGGCTGGGGATCCTACGGAAGCAAGGGGGTATCAGAACCCCCACATTTCTGACCTGACTTTCATCCCCGCAGCTGCACTTTGACCCCAAAGCCTGCAGCTTCCGGGAGCTGCTTCTTGAAGATGGATACAACGTCTACCAGTCGGAGACCATGGGCCTTCCACTCCGCCTGCCCTCGCAGCGCTCGTCCAACCGGGACCCGGCCCCACGGGGACCTGCTCGCTTCCTGCCGCTGCCAGGCCTGCCCCTGGCGCCTCCAGATCCTCCAGGGATCTTGGCCCCCGAGCCTCCCGACGTGGACTCCTCGGATCCCCTGAGTATGGTGGGACCCTCGTATGGCCGAAGCCCCAGCTACAGTTCTTGAAGACGTCCGCTGTGTAGTACTGGGTCTCCTCTTTATTTATTGCATTATTTATCTTATTTATTTTTTTATTTTTCTTACTTGAGATAATAAAGAGTCTGAGAGGAGGATCCGAGTGAATTGTGTGTTTGAGGGAGAAGATGAGAGTCTGCTTCCGCGTCTCTCCTTGTCCCTCCATTGCCAGCCACGTTATGAGAAGGTCCCAGCCTCTCTGCACCCCTTCCCCCACTGACCCTCAGTGTCTGGCTCCACTAAGGCTTCTCCAGAGACTCTGGACTATCCCTGCCCTTTGACAGGACAGTATTTGTTATTCTTCCCTCACCCCTCTCCCACGTGTTTGTGTTGTGGAACTATTTCTCTACGTTAACTCAATAGTGGGGACATTTTTTTAAATGGCACAGGTGGACCCACATCCTTATGGGAGATGTAGTTTTGGGGGGTTCATTTAGCAGTAGAAATGGTCCTCAGGGCTGGGACAAGGACTCTTGCATTCTGGAGATACAATGGCTGCTAGGGTCTTGAGGATTCAGAGGGCTGGACATCTGGACACCCGGATCCCAGGAGAGCAGGGTAATCTGGGCATCCCAGTCTGAGAGAGGAGGGACTGGAGATTGAGAGTCCTGGATCTCAGAAAAAGGACTTGAGAATCTAAATGCTTCCATCCAGATGCTTATGGACCTTGGAGAGGAATGACTGTCCCAGAATTCAATCTCAGTGAGCAAGTTGCCCATCCTTTCCACCATCTGGATTTCCATATTGCTCTTCAAGCTATTTTCCGGTTGGGAAAGACGTGAAGACAAAAGTTTAGACTACACTTCCTAGGACCATCCCTAGTGCTAAATGAACCCCCAAAAAACTACATCTCCCATGAGGGTGTGGGTCCGCTAGTGCCATTGTAAAAAATGTCCCCACTATTGAGTTACCACAGAGAAATAGTTCCACAACACAAACACGTGGTTGGGGTCAGGGACAGGGGTGAGGGAGGAATAACAAATACTGTCCTGTCAAAGGGCAAGGATAGTCCAGAGTCTCTGGGGACGCCTTAGTGGAGCCAAACACTGAGGGTCAGCCAGGGAAGGGGTGAAGAAAGGCTGGGTCAGCTTTGGTGGGGTCCCAGGTTTCTGACTGATCACTGCAGCCTCACAAGAGTTATGGTCTTGAAGCATGAAAGTGTTAGTCACGCAGTCGTGTCTGATTCTTTGCAACCCCATGGACTGTAGCCCCACCCACCCCTACCTCACTCCCACTCCAACCCCACCACCCCAGGCTCCTCTGTCTATGGGATTTCCCAGGCAAGAATACTGGAGTGAATTGCCATTTCCTCCTCCAAGGGATCTTCCTGATCCAGGGATTGAAACTACATCTCATGTGTCTCCTGCATTGCAGATTCTTTACACTCTGAGCCATCAGGAAAGCCCCTCTCATGAAAGTACATTTAAAAATTCGCTTTAAAATATAAAAACAAATTAATGTTTTATAGACCGTGGGAAAAATAATTTTCAGCAAAGTACAAAAATTTAAAGCATTCCTTTCTTTAATTTTGTAATTCTTTACTGTGAAGTAGCTCAGAATGTCACTTCTGTTTTAAATAACAGAATTGATAACTGAGCAAGGAAAAGTAATTTGGGTTATAAAATTCTTGCTCTAATAAAAATTCCTTAAACAGTGGGGGAAAAAAAATTCGCTTTGTGGGGAGTGGGGTGGCCCAGGATAACTTTCCTAGCCTCACTGTTCTCAGAGTTCACTCTTTGCTGTTTCCATAGAGTATGAAAAAATATAACCTTTCAGCACAGCCATGCCGCCAATATTTCAAAGAGAGAGCTATACCTCCTCTGTTTACTTCCCCACCCGTACCTGAACCTTCTCTCTCCTTTGGAGTTCCTGCCAAAATCAATTTGGATCTTGCTTCCATTGGTTTTCACAAGAATGGAGCTTTGTCCAAGTACTCAAAAGAAAACTATGTCACATGATAGGTGTAATTATCACTACAGTAGCACTCATACTGCAAGATATAAATGTATCATACTAACAGATTGTATACCTTAAATTTATACAATGTTATGTCAGTAGATTTCAAGGGTAATTTTTTTTTTAAACTATGGAGCTTTGTTCTTCCAAAAGAGATTCCCTTGAGTAATTCTGTGATCTCTGAGGACCCACACCACCCTAGCATCTTTCAAACTTCCCATAGCATGCAATATCTAACTACTAATTGGAACATGTGAAGCTGCGCACGTGCATGCACACACACACACACACACACACACACACACACACACTGCTGTTCTCAGATTATCTCACCAAGTTCTCAGTCAAGAGGGCAACTTCTTCTCTAGGGGTGAGGACTGGTGGGAAATTCCCAATTTTGTTTTGTTTGTATGGGGTTTCTAGTGTGTTTGTTTTTGTTTGGGGCAGAGCTGTGGTGACAGGCGGCCTCAGTAGTCACAGCCCGGGGGCTTAACTGCCCCGCAGCATATAGGGTCTTTGTTCCCCAACCAGGAGCTGAACTACATCCCCTGCATTGGAATAACGTGGATTCTTTTTTAACTTGTATTTATTTATATTTTTGGTTGTGTTGGGTCTTCATTGCTGTGTGCGCGTTTTCTCCAGTTGCAGCGAGCAGGGGCTGCTCATCACTGGGGTGCACGAGCTTCTCATTCTGGTGACTTCTCCTCGTGTGCAGCATGGGTTCTATGACGCGTGAGCTCAGTTGCCCCACAGCAGGTGGAACCTTCCCGAAGCCGGGGCGGAACTCGTGTCCTCGGCACCGGCAGGCGGATTCGTGACCCCTGAACCCTCAGGGAGGTCCTGGAATGTGGATTCTTAACCACTGGACCACCAGGGAGTCCCAGGAAATTCACAGCGCGTTGCCTTTTCTTCCTGTACTGGCACTGGTTTGGCTCCACCGCCCCCTCATATTTCGGGGTTCCTGGAGCTCCACTGTCTGCTGGTTTTGGGAAAAGTGTTGTCTGTGAGCTTCTGTTCTCCTCCTGACTCTCCCGTGGCTTGTTTTTTCTGCAGGGAGGGGTGGAATTTGGGAAGGTTAAGAAACTCTAACCCGAATCTAATCACGGGGAAACATCAAACAAACTCTAATCGGTGACCTTCGGCTAAAGCAACTGGCCTTGACTCTGGGAAAATGTCAAGGTCAAGAAGAAGGTGGGAGAACTGTTTACATGAACAGAGTCAGCACAAGGAAATGCAGTTGGCTGAGCAATCCAGGTGTTGTCCTGGATGTTAACAAGACTCTTGATGACACTTGAATGAGCTCTGCCCTTTAGAAAGTATTCATTTATCCATGTTAACATTTGCTGGTTTTGATTTTTGTACTGTGGTTATTAAACAGGATGTCTTTGTTCTTAGCAAATACACACTAAAGTACTTTGGGACAAAGGGGCATGGTATCTCCAGTGCTTTCTCAAATATTTCTGGAAAGGCAAACACATAATAATATATAGACATAGAGAATAAATGCCTGCTTTCTCAAAAGCAAAAAGGAACAGGAATAGCGATGATTGGGGGCGCCTAGTTAAGATTATATGAGTTCTTTGTACAAGTCTTTTTTTTTAATTGAGATTTAGTTGATGTACAATATAAGTTTCAAGTGTGCAAGAGAGTGATTCACAATTTTTAAAGGATAGACTTCATTTCCTATTATAAAATATTGGCTGTGTTCTCCATGTTATACAGTATTTTCTTGTAGATTATTTGTTTTATTCACAGTAGTGTGTGCCCCTTAATCCCCTGTTCCTATGTTGCTCTTTATCTGCAACTTGAAACTTTCTTTAGGTTCAAGAGGTAAAAGTTACTCCCAGCCCCCACCCCCCCCCAAACAAATCCATGCTATTTATAGCCTCCATTGCTCTCTGGCCTCTTTCCAAACATCCTTTGATGCCACTTCTAAGAAGAAAGAGAAATTTTCAGGTCCTCTCCCCATCCCACCTGTGAAAGAAAGGATTGGAAGGAAGGAAAGAAGGAAAGGATGGAGGGAGAGGGAGAGAGAAAGGAAGAGAGAAGAAAGAAAGAAAGATAAAGAGAGAAAGAGAGAAAAAGAGGCAAAGGCAGAGGTGAAAGAAGAGGAATAGAGACAGGAGGGGGAAAAGAAAACGTAAGAAAGGTGTGCCTCGCCAAGTGGAAAGTGTGAACCACCACGCGGGCCCCCGGCTTCTCTGATTCTGTGACGGGACTTGTTTTCAAGGCGAGGCTCAAAGGCATGCAAAGTGACTGAAAGTTTCAAACCCCACCGACCCACATACAATGGAATATTACTCAGCCTTGAAAAGGAAGGGAATTCTGAAGCATGCCAAACACGGCTGGATCTTGAAGACATTTTACTAAGTGAAAAAAGCCCCAGGAGGATAGGTACTGCATGATTCCACTGATAAAGAGGTACCTGGAATACCCAAATTCATAGAACCAGGAAGTAGAATGGTGGCGGCCAGGGGCAGTGGCGGTGGGGAGTTGTCTCATGGCTCAGAGTCACAGTAATGAAATCAGGTTCTGAAGATGGCTGATGGGGATGGTTGCATAACAGTGTGAATACACGGACAGCCACTGAACTCTACGCTTGTCAGTGGTTAGGGTCCAACTTCATTCTTTTGCGCGTGGGCATCCAGTTTTCCCAGCACCGTTTGCTGAAACGATTGTGATGATAGCTTTTAATGCCAGAAGAACTTTTGTATATGGGCACAGATATTCACAACTATTTGGTCTGGGGGTAATGATTAATTAATTTTCAAACCATCAACTTTCCTCTAAATGTTCACTGACTACTCTGAAACCTAAAAATAGCAAGCCGCCAGTTTCACAATTTCAGACTTCCCAAAACATTTGAACAAGGATTGCAAATTTAATAAACAAACGTTACAAATCTGGGACCTCAGAGTCCCTTAAATAAACCTAGAACTTTGAAGAGAAGCACAAGAGTCATACAATCTTTTTATTTTTCCAAGTGAAAGCAGGTTTATCGAAAGAGAGAAACCTTCCCTAGGAAGAATGCAGTCCCTCTCAGAAGGCAAGAGCAGCCCAGAATAATATCATCTGGAGCATATATTTCACAAGTCTAATATAGCAGATTCTCATAAACACTGTAAATACCTTCAGTTCAGTTCAGTCACTCAGTCGTATCCGACTCTTTGTGACCCCATGAATTGCAGCACGCNCCCTAGGAAGAATGCAGTCCCTCTCAGAAGGCAAGAGCAGCCCAGAATAATATCATCTGGAGCATATATTTCACAAGTCTAATATAGCAGATTCTCATAAACACTGTAAATACCTTCAGTTCAGTTCAGTCACTCAGTCGTATCCGACTCTTTGTGACCCCATGAATTGCAGCACGCAGGCCTCCCTGTCCATCACCAACTCCTGGAGTTTACCCAAACTCATGTCCATCGAGTCGGTGATGCCATCCAGCCATCCCATCCTCTGTCATCCCCTTCTCCTCCTGCCCACCGATCCCTCCCAGCATCAGGGTCTTTTCCAAAGAGTCAGCTCTTCACATCAGGTGGCCAAAGTATTGGGAGTTTCAGCTTCAGCATCAGTCCTTCCAATGAACACGCAGGACTGATCTCCTTTAGGATAGACTGGTTGGATCTCCTTGCAGTCCAACGGACTCTCAAGAGTCTTCTCCAACACCACAGTTCAAAAGCATCAATTCTGCAGCACTCAGCTTTCTTCACAGTCCAACTCTCACATCCATACATGACCACTGGAAAAACCAGAGCCTTGACTAGACGGACCTTTAAGACCCACAAATAGAACAGTGATGATCACATTCTTCAGTTTGCTTACATTAAACTGGTTGCCGGACTTCCCTGGTGGTTCAGTGGTTAAGAATCTGCTTGCCAATACAGGGGACTCAGCTTCGATCCCTGGTCCAGGAAGATCTCAGAAGCCAGCTAAGCCCACAGGTCACAACCACTGAGCCTGCTCTCTTCAGCCCATGCTTTGCAACAAGAGAAGCCACTACAATGAGAAGCTCCAGCACCACAACTAGAGAGGAGTCCCCGATGGTCGCAGCTAGACAAAGCACGCACTCAGAAACGGAGACCCAAAGCAACCAAAAATAAACTGGTTTTTTAAAACTGGTTGCAAATATTTTTATGTCATATTTATATTATGGATATACATGTGTTTCTTCGGTGCTTCGATTTTGATCAAAGATTTGGATTCAACAAACTTTTAAATTTTATTTTATGTATTTGGGCTCTACTGGGTCTTCCCAGAGGCCCTCGGGCTTTCCATGTTGCAGAACACAGGCTCAGTAAGCCTCCGGCTACTGGAGCTTAGTTGCCCAGAGCATGTGCGATCTGCTTCTCGACCAGGGATCAAACCCACGTCCCCCACACTGGCAGGCGAATTCTCAACCACTGGACCACCAGGGAAGTCCTGATTCCACAGTCTTGATACTTACCTGTGATATTTCTTACCTACCAGAAAGTTAAGCTTTGCTTGTCTACCACCTGGGTTAACAGTTTTGATGGCTGAAGATTCAGGCTTGGGGTCTCTTCCAAAATTGACTCACACCAAGCCTGAGTTCCAGGACAATTAGACTTTGTTGTGACCACGTGAGTTAGGAAATGGACTTGGGCGATCCTGATTTACTTCCCACCAATTTGTTCAGAGTGTCACCACCTTGTAGAACAGCCCGAACAACGTGTTCCAAGAGTCGGTGTCGGTTTAATAGCCAAGATTATTTAGCGGCTGTTTGTCCTGGAGCCTACCCCGTTAAATGTGTGGAATGCTTCCTCTTTGTTTTGCATGCAGGGTGAGACTTTTCCCTCCGTTTGTTCTGGGGAGGCTGTACCACGGTCTCTGCAGCGTGAATCTCACCTTCTCATTCTGTGATCCCTTCAGACAGCTGACCAGAGAGGCAGGAAGGACCTGCAGGAGGGCAGGAGGCAGGAAGAGACCTGAAGGAGGGCAGGAGGCAGGAGGAGAGGCTAAGGAACTTCCTTTCACCTGCTCTGAGCTCCAGTCTGCATCTCGCCAGCAGCCACAGGCAACAAGGGCTTGTGCTACCAGTTACTTCTGGCACGTCCATCCACAGCTGGCTGGACGGAGACTTTCAGTTTCTTTGGACAGAGGTATTATCATCCATGGGCCAGAGCACCAGCTGCCTGGAGCCCCCTGCCCAGAGGTTTGAGTTCTACCCTGGATTGGTAGACAGTTCTACCTATCCTCTGAGCTCCTACAGCCCCAGATGTGTTGATGTAGGTCCCTCAATCCTGTCTGACTCTTTGTGACCCCATGGACTGTAGCCCACCAGGCTCCTCTGTCCATGAATTTCTCCAGCAAGGATACTGGAGTGGGTAGCCATTTCCTCCTCCAGGGGATCTTCCCTACCCAGGGACAGAACCCGAGGCTCCAGCAGTACAGGCAGATTCTTTACCATCTGAGCCACCGGGGAACCCACAGCCCCAGAAATCTGAGCTACTTCGGTCATTATTAGCCCTATTACCTCAGGGATCATGCCTGGTTCTTCCAGCCTCTTAGTATGTGTGTAGCCAATTCCCCTTAATAAATTCCCTATATTTTAAATACCTGGAGAGGTTTCTGTTTTCCTCAGCAGACCAAGAAACCTGGTCCAGGGTTTCAGTCTGATTGAAAGCCTTTGGTTAATGTTGAAGTCACAGCTTATCTTTCTAAGAAAGCTTACTGCTACTGCTGCTGCTAAGTCGCTTCAGTCGTGTCCGACTCTGTGCAACCCCAGAGACAGCAGCCCACCAGGTGGACAATATTAACAACTGCAAAATGAATATGTTCAAATGTTTAAAGACTTTTAAAAAAAAAGGATCAGAAACGAGGAAAGTCACGGCATTATTAAAAGATCAGGCAGGTTTAGAAAAGAACAAAATAGGACTTGCAGCGGGCTTCCCAGGTGGCGTAGTGATAAAGAGCCAACCTTTCAATGCAGGCGATGTAGGTTTGATCCCTGGTAGGGAGAACTAAGATCTCACATGCACCTAAGCCCAAGTGCTGAAACGACCGAAGCCACAAGAGAGTCCGTGCACCTCAACGTAAAGATCCTGCGTGACACAACCTCTATGTGCTGAGACAGAGCCGAGGCAGTCAAATTGAAAAAAAAAAAAGAACTACTAAATGTAATTTACCAGGAGAAACTACAAGGAGCATGGCCTCAGACTTTTACACAGCGAGCATTACTTCAAGATAAAGTGGAACAGTGCTGGTCATGGCCACAAGGAATAAAATGTGACCCTTCATTTTCATGCCCAGCCTAACAATATAATGTCAAGAATCAGTATTTTTGAACACGTCAGGATGTGGACTAGCGCTCCCATGGTGATTTAGCCCAGCTATTTGTGATCTCATGGACTGTAGCCCACCAGGCTCCTCTGTCCATGAATTTCTCCAGCAAGGATACTGGAGTGGGTAGCCATTTCCTCCTCCACGGGATCTTCCCTACCCAGGGACAGAACCCGAGGCTCCAGCAGTGCAGGCAGATTCTTTACCATCTGAGCCACCGGGGAACCCACAGCCCCAGAAATCTGAGCTACTTCTGGTCATTATTAGCCCTATTACCTCAGGGATCATGCCTGGTTCTTCCAGCCTCTTAGTATGTGTATAGCCAATTCCCCTTAATAAATTCCCATGTTTCTCTACCTTTGGCGATCGAGGGCTGCTCTCTAGTTGCGGTGCTAGGCTTCTCATCGCCATGGCTTCCCTTGTTGTGGAGCGCAAGCTCGAGGGAACTCGGACTTCAGTAGTTTTGGCTCCCAGGCTCTACAGCACACGTTCAATACTTGTGGTGCACAGATTTAGTTGGACAGCAAGGAGATCCAACCAGTCAATTCTAAACGAAATCAACCCTGAATATTCATTGGAAGGACTGATGCTGAAGCTGAAGCTCCAATACTTTGGCCACCTGATGCAAAGAGCCAACTCATTGAAAAAGACCCTGATACTGGGAAAGACTGAAGGCAGGAGGAGAAGGGGGCGGCAGAGGAAGAGATGGTTGGATGGCATCATCAACTCGATGGCTATGAGTTTGAGCAAACTCTGGGAGATAGTAAAGGGCAGGGAAGCCTGGTGCGCTGCAGTCCATGGGGTCGCAAAGAGTCAGACACAACTGAGCAACTGAACACCAGCAGACCAGGTTGCTCCGAGGCATGTGGGCTCTTCCCAGATCAGGGATCAAACCTGTGTCTCTTGCATTGGCAGGCGGATTCTTTACCACTAAACAACCAAGGAAGCCCAGTTCTGTCGTCTTAATGTGTCAGCGACAAACTGGCACTTGCCAAGAGCACTGGCCAGCAAGTGAACAACAAAAAATTCCCGTGGGAATCACCAGTTTGCAGTTGACAAGTTAGATCCCTGCTCTGGGGAGATTCCACATGCTGTGGCGCAATTAAGCCTGTGCCCCACAGGCACTGAGCCAGCGCTCTAGAGACTGCGTGTCACAGCTACTGAATAAATAAGTAAAACAGAAACGTAGACCACAGTGAGATATTTTTAAAATAACTAAAGATATATTAGCTTAACACTCATTACCTGGGAGGAAGTGTTCCCCGAGTTGTAGAATTTATCCTTACAGGAAACATCCCTTTAGTGATTAGCTTGTAGTAAAAGCAAAAAAATACAAAGGTTAAAGTAAAAGAAACAAGTCCAACATGGAGTCAGATTTGTTCTTCCCTCTCATACTAGGTTCCGAGGACACCCAATAGCCTCCATCAGACAGAGAAGTGAGGCCTCTAGCCAACAGCCCCATGAGTGGGCCTGGAACGGACTCCTCCAGCCCCACCGAGCCTTCAGATGACTGCGGTTTGCCTGAAACCTCCTAAGAAAGCCTGAGTCAGAACCACCCAGCTGAAGCTGTTCTGAATTCCTGACCCTCAGACACCACATGAGGTAGTAAATGTTTGTTATTTGACATTTTAAAAATAAAGTTCCAATTTTAAGAGGAATTGGGGTGGGGGTAATTTGTTACACAGCATAACTAATACGCTGGCACCCACATCCAAACAGCAGGTGGAGAAGAGAGATGGACACATAGAGAGATTTTTATGAAACCGACCTGGAAGTGGAACAGAGCTCTCTTGCTTCCATTCCATTGGTCAGGAACTCGTCACATGACCGAATCTTCTTGCAAGGAAGGCTGGGAAATGTAGTCTCTCCGTGGGCACTATGCGAGAGGAACACACATGCTTGGTGGTCCTCTGCCCTTCTCAGCCACCAGCATTCCTCTGCCTGGAGGCTTCATCTCCATCATGATCTGGTTCAAACGTCACCCCTCTGGGGAGACCTTTCTCAGTCCATTCGCCCATACCACTCTCAGTAACAACTCCCACTCTACTAGAGTCTCACTGAAATGTGTAAAATTGGGACTAGGGTTGGATTTGCCACTAAACACGTCCGATTCACCAGCTATCTTCATCTTCCCCACAACCCTGCTTCCTAAAGTGAGTTTCGGTATCACTTCTGGGAATTTTTTTTTTCCCCCCAGGCTGCTGATCTCCACTCAGTACCTGTCTCTTATACACATCTAGATGTGTATAAGAGACAGCAGTTTGTTCTTCAAAAAAAAGAAAACAATATTTTTCTGAACTTTGACACAATCACAAATTTACACCAAATGTTGGAAGTACAGTACAAGCAGCTCTTATTTTCCAGAACCATTTGCACGTGATTCAGTCACTTGAGGTCTCATCATCACGCTAATAACATGCCGGAACTTGTATTTCTTACAGAGTCATTCTCCTAAGACCCACAGCGCAACCATAGAATAACAGCTTACTCTCCTGGAGTCTTCAGACCTCATTCAAGTCTCGCCAATTGCCCCAATGTTGTTAGTCGCTAGGTCATGGAGTCTTTTGCGACCCCATGGACTGCAGCCCGCCAGGCTCCTCTGTCCCTGAGATTCTCCAGGCAAGAATACTGGAGGGGTTGCCATGCCCTTCTGCAGGGGATCTTCCCCAGCCAGGGATCGAACCCTTGTCTCCTGCCTTGCAGGTGGATTCTTAATCACTGAGCCAGCTGGGACGCAATTGCTCCAATAATACCCTTTCCGGCAGGAGAGGGAAGCTCAGAACCCTGCACTGCGGCTGGTGTCAGCTCTTCCAGCAAAGAACAGCTCTTCGGTGTCTCCTGACCTTGACATTTTTGAAGACTAGACGCCAGTTATCTCGTGTAATCGCCCTCACCGGGAGTTTGTCTGCTGTTTCCTCGGGATCAAATTCCTCAGCAGCAAAACTGCTGATGTGGTCTGTTCTCATTGCACATCAGGGGCTCCCGATTTCTCCGTCTCTGCGTAGACCTGATATTTCCTTCACTTGAAGGTGGCATCTGACAGTCTTACAAATTGCAAAGTTACTCCTCTTTCTGCCTCTGTGACTAATGAGAACTGTAGAGAGATACTTTGAAGCCATTCGCATACCCTACTCCTCAACGGACTTTTTTTAACTTTTTTTTTTTTTTGCCATGCCTCATGGCTCATGGGATTTAGTTCCCCTACCAAGGATTGAACCCCTGGCCTCTCAGCAGTTGAGAGCGTGGAGTCCTAACCACTGGACCACCAGGGAAATCCTCTTAATTTATTTCTTTCATCAACTCCCCTGTACTTTACCTGTCCCTTCCCTCACCCTTCCACCCCTACCCTTATCACCCAGCTGGGGTTTTTACTCCCCAAGCCAGAGGGCCCCCTCTTCTAGCACATCTCCCACTTGGATCCTCCCACTGGGCTGAGTTGCTCATAGCTGGGCCATTGTCCCCAACCCCACCCTGCCTGTCTCATATAACGGCCTTAGGGCTGTATTGTTCAGGAAGAAAAGGAGCGAGAAGAGAAGGAACATTTGATCCTGTTTCATGCATTTAAATGTATCAGTGCTTTCTTTCATGGCTTCTGGATTTTGAGTCATAGTTCAAAGGTTTTCTCCATATTCAGGTGATAAAGGCTTTGATGCTTTCATATGTTACATTGTTACCTTAGATCCATTTGGAGCTTACCCAGAATATTATTTTTTCTCTTCCTCCCTTCTATTGGGTTTGTGGGGTTTTCTTTCTTTCTTTCTTTCTTTTTGGCTATGCTGAGAGGCATGTGAGATCTTAGTTGCCTGATCAAAGATCAAACCCACTCCCCTGAACCACTGGCCTGCCAGAGAAGTCCCTGTGGGGTTGTCTTTATTCTCCTTTTCTCATACTTATTTTTTATTAACGTGTAACTGCATGTTTATTTTTTAACCAAAGTTATATATGCACAGGGTAAAGTCACAGAGTGCTGTGTTCTCCTTAAACTTCCACACCTTGTTCCTTTGGCAACTGATTCCTGTAGTTAAGTGAAAGCAATATGAATCACCGAGGCAGAAAAGCTCTGAAATGTCAATGGTTTATGTAACTGATTTTCATTTTCCTTTCATATGAAGTCCAGTCATCAGAGAGAAAGAGGGGCAGGAACGCAGGCTCATGGCAGCTGTGCTGTCTTTTTTATACGTGATTTCATTTATTTAATTTTGGCTGTGCTAGGTCCTCGTGGCTGCTCGGACGTTTCTCTACCTTTGGCGATCGAGGGCTGCTCTCTAGTTGCGGTGCTAGGCTTCTCATCGCCATGGCTTCCCTTGTTGTGGAGCGCAAGCTCGAGGGAACTCGGACTTCAGTAGTTTTGGCTCCCAGGCTCTACAGCACACGTTCAATACTTGTGGTGCACAGATTTAGTTGGACAGCAAGGAGATCCAACCAGTCAATTCTAAATGAAATCAACCCTGAATATTCATTGGAAGGACTGATGCTGAAGCTGAAGCTCCAATACTTTGGCCACCTGATGCAAAGAGCCAACTCATTGAAAAAGACCCTGATANTCTTTCTTTTTGACTATGCTGAGAGGCATGTGAGATCTTAGTTGCCTGATCAAAGATCAAACCCACTCCCCTGAACCACTGGCCTGCCAGAGAAGTCCCTGTGGGGTTGTCTTTATTCTCCTTTTCTCATACTTATTTTTTATTAACGTGTAACTGCATGTTTATTTTTTAACCAAAGTTATATATGCACAGGGTAAAGTCACAGAGTGCTGTGTTCTCCTTAAACTTCCACACCTTGTTCCTTTGGCAACTGATTCCTGTAGTTAAGTGAAAGCAATATGAATCACCGAGGCAGAAAAGCTCTGAAATGTCAATGGTTTATGTAACTGATTTTCATTTTCCTTTCATATGAAGTCCAGTCATCAGAGAGAAAGAGGGGCAGGAACGCAGGCTCATGGCAGCTGTGCTGTCTTTTTTATACGTGATTTCATTTATTTAATTTTGGCTGTGCTAGGTCCTCGTGGCTGCTCGGACGTTTCTCTACCTTTGGCGATCGAGGGCTGCTCTCTAGTTGCGGTGCTAGGCTTCTCATCGCCATGGCTTCCCTTGTTGTGGAGCGCAAGCTCGAGGGAACTCGGACTTCAGTAGTTTTGGCTCCCAGGCTCTACAGCACACGTTCAATACTTGTGGTGCACAGATTTAGTTGGACAGCAAGGAGATCCAACCAGTCAATTCTAAACGAAATCAACCCTGAATATTCATTGGAAGGACTGATGCTGAAGCTGAAGCTCCAATACTTTGGCCACCTGATGCAAAGAGCCAACTCATTGAAAAAGACCCTGATGCTGGGAAAGACTGAAGGCAGGAGGAGAAGGGGGCGGCAGAGGAAGAGATGGTTGGATGGCATCATCAACTCGATGGCTATGAGTTTGAGCAAACTCTGGGAGATAGTAAAGGGCAGGGAAGCCTGGTGCGCTGCAGTCCATGGGGTCGCAAAGAGTCAGACACAACTGAGCAACTGAACACCAGCAGACCAGGTTGCTCCGAGGCATGTGGGCTCTTCCCAGATCAGGGATCAAACCTGTGTCTCTTGCATTGGCAGGCGGATTCTTTACCACTAAACAACCAAGGAAGCCCAGTTCTGTCGTCTTAATGTGTCAGCGACAAACTGGCACTTGCCAAGAGCACTGGCCAGCAAGTGAACAACAAAAAATTCCCGTGGGAATCACCAGTTTGCAGTTGACAAGTTAGATCCCTGCTCTGGGGAGATTCCACATGCTGTGGCGCAATTAAGCCTGTGCCCCACAGGCACTGAGCCAGCGCTCTAGAGACTGCGTGTCACAGCTACTGAATAAATAAGTAAAACAGAAACGTAGACCACAGTGAGATATTTTTAAAATAACTAAAGATATATTAGCTTAACACTCATTACCTGGGAGGAAGTGTTCCCCGAGTTGTAGAATTTATCCTTACAGGAAACATCCCTTTAGTGATTAGCTTGTAGTAAAAGCAAAAAAATACAAAGGTTAAAGTAAAAGAAACAAGTCCAACATGGAGTCAGATTTGTTCTTCCCTCTCATACTAGGTTCCGAGGACACCCAATAGCCTCCATCAGACAGAGAAGTGAGGCCTCTAGCCAACAGCCCCATGAGTGGGCCTGGAACGGACTCCTCCAGCCCCACCGAGCCTTCAGATGACTGCGGTTTGCCTGAAACCTCCTAAGAAAGCCTGAGTCAGAACCACCCAGCTGAAGCTGTTCTGAATTCCTGACCCTCAGACACCACATGAGGTAGTAAATGTTTGTTATTTGACATTTTAAAAATAAAGTTCCAATTTTAAGAGGAATTGGGGTGGGGGTAATTTGTTACACAGCATAACTAATACGCTGGCACCCACATCCAAACAGCAGGTGGAGAAGAGAGATGGACACATAGAGAGATTTTTATGAAACCGACCTGGAAGTGGAACAGAGCTCTCTTGCTTCCATTCCATTGGTCAGGAACTCGTCACATGACCGAATCTTCTTGCAAGGAAGGCTGGGAAATGTAGTCTCTCCGTGGGCACTATGCGAGAGGAACACACATGCTTGGTGGTCCTCTGCCCTTCTCAGCCACCAGCATTCCTCTGCCTGGAGGCTTCATCTCCATCATGATCTGGTTCAAACGTCACCCCTCTGGGGAGACCTTTCTCAGTCCATTCGCCCATACCACTCTCAGTAACAACTCCCACTCTACTAGAGTCTCACTGAAATGTGTAAAATTGGGACTAGGGTTGGATTTGCCACTAAACACGTCCGATTCACCAGCTATCTTCATCTTCCCCACAACCCTGCTTCCTAAAGTGAGTTTCGGTATCACTTCTGGGAATTTTTTTTTTCCCCCCAGGCTGCTGATCTCCACTCAGTACTGTGAAGTCTGTAACTCTGATGCTCACACACACACGCAGGGAATAAAAATTTATACAATCCCAAGGGTTATAAGATACATCTCTACTTCAGAGATCGTGCCCCTTAGGCCTTCCCTCGTGATCCCATGGTTAAGGCTCTGCACTTTCAATGCAGGGGAGTGAGGGCTTGATCCTTGGTTGGGGAACTAACATGCCACACAGTGCAATAAAATGAAATCAAAATAAAATATGTCCCTTAGACCAATGAGGTGCAGGGTATATTGGGTACTCCGTCTGTTCAATTCATTTTGCTCTTTTAAGGCATCCATGCTAGTTGGTGGCTGCTTTAACCGGGCCAGACAGGGCTGTAAATTAGAGCATCATTATTCTGAAATATCCAGCAGGAGAAAGTTCAACCGGGGTTAAAATCCATTTGCCTTATCAAATGATATGGGCTAATGGATTGAGAAAGGCCTCCCCAAAGAAATGTCAACATTACTCATGCCAGTGAAAGAAAAGGGAAAGCTGTTAGGTTAATTATTTTTAAACCTTTTATGCAGACATATAACATAAACACATAACACATGAATAAAACTGAAATGTTTGGTTACCGGACCAAATTACTATTAGGTGGGTGCCTCAAAATGAAAAGAAATTATTCTCTCACAATTCTGGAAGCCAGAGGTCCAACGTGAGAGTCACCAGGTCAAAATCAAGGTGTAGGGACTTCCCAGGCTGTCCAGTGATCAAGACTCCATGTTTCCACTGCAGAGGGCATGGGTTTGACCCCTGATCAGGGAAGTAAAAGCCTACTTGCTGTGGCCAAATATAAATAAGTAAATAAAACTGGGAAAAAAAAAAAAAATGAAATCAAAGTGTGGGCAGGGCTTTGATCCCTCCAGAGGCTCTTAAGGGAGAATCTGCCCTTCTTTATCTCCTCCAGCTTTCAGTAATTACAAGCAATCCTTGGCTTGTGCCCACATGACTCTAATGCTCAAAGCCAGCATCTTCAAATCTCTCTCTGCTCCATCTTTACATCACGTTCTCTTCCGTGTGTGTCAAATATTCCTCTGCTTCTCTTGTATAAGGATACACTTGATTGCATTTAGGACCTGCCTGTTGCCCAGGGCTTCCCAGGTGGTTCAGTGGTTAAGAATCGCCCTGCAAGGCAATGCAAACACTATCTCTGTCCCTGGTGTGGGAGGATCCCACCTGCCATGGAGCAGCTAACCCGTGTGGCACAGTTACGGAGCCCACTTTTTAGAGCTTGCAAGCCGGAACTACCGAGGCTATGCACTGCCGCTACTGAGGCCTTTGCACCCAGAGCTTATGCTCTGCGACACCTGCTTGCCACAACTAGAGAAAGCTACGTGCAACAACGAAGATCCATCCCAGCCAAAATATAAAATAAATACATCTTTGAAATACAAAAAGAGTCCTCCCAGATAATCACCTGTCTTAAGACCTAATTTAATCAGATTTGCAATAATCTTTTTTTTTTTGTTCTTGTTATATAAGGTAAATTGACTGGTTCCAGGACTTAGACTTGAATCCCACTTAGAAGGACATTTTTCAGCCTACCATGTACTGTTTAAGAAATAAGTTTGAAACAAACTCTTTAGCCACCACCACCCAGGTTAAGCAATAGAACTCTGCTGCTAAGTCACTTCAGTCATGTCCAACTCTGTGCAACCCCAGAGACAGCAGCCCACCAGCCCACCAGACTGCCCCGTCCCTGGGATTCTCCAGGCAAGAACACCGGAGTGGGTTGCCATTTCCTTCTCCCCCAATTTCTCCCCCAGTTTCTGGCTGTGGAGTCTTCATGAGAAAATATCAGAGAGACTGAAGCTGAAGGTCATTCCACAACATACTCAACCAACATCCTCCCAAACTGTTAAGGTCATGGAAAGACAAGAGAAAACAGAAAGCTCACAAATAGCAGAAAACTAAGGACATAGGATGACTATATGCAATGTGGCTTTCCGGTTGGATCTTAGAACAGAAAAAGGACAATTGTGGGAAAATTGATGACGTTCAAATAAAGCCTGCATTTCGTTAATAGTATAGTACTGTTGATTTCTTAGTTTTGACAAATACACCATAGTTATTAAGATGTTTACAATAAGAGAAGCTGGGTAAAGGGTATAGGAACTCTGTATTAGCTTTGCAAATTGTCTTTGTAAATATGAAGTTATTCCAAATCAAAAAGTTGACCTGTTTAAAAAAAAAAAATCAGCACCCCAGAAAGGAAAGACAAAATAAAAAAAAATATATATATATACTCTCCCCCCAAAACCTCCTAAACTAAGTTGAAAACAAAAGCTGAAAACACTAAGTTCATTGGTTGATGGACACTTGAATTGTTACCATATCTTTAGTTCAGTTCAGTCGCTCAGTTGTGTCTGACTCTGCAACCCTATGGACTGCAGCATGCCAGGCTTCTCTCTGCATCACCAGCTCCCTGAGCTTGCTCAAATTCATGTTTTTTGAGTTGGTGATGCCATTCCAAGCATCTCATCCTTTGTCTTCCATATCTTGGCTATTGTAAAAAAAAAAA
>SJYX01015955.1:660536-697973 GCA_006410675.1 Oreotragus oreotragus
GATTCATGGGGTCGCAAAGAGTCGGACACGACTGAGCGACTGAACTGAACTGAACTGAACCAGAGACTTCCCACCCGGGGCATCCCCTTTAGCATTTTCTATGTATAAGATCATGTTATCTGCAAATAAAGATAACCTAACAACTTTGCAGCTTAACTCCCTTTCATTTTTTTCTAGCTTAACTGCTCTAAATAGAACTTCGGCTACATTTTTGAGTGAAAGATGCAAAGGCAACATCGTTTCTTGTCCTGCTCTTAGAAGGAAGACTTTCAGTCTCTCCCCATTTAGGAAGATGCTTGCTGACAGTCCTTCTTGAATACCCAAGCCAGTGTTTCTTTTTTATTGTTGCTGTTCATTTTATTAGAGTTGACTTACAATGTGGTGTGAGTTTCTGCTGCACGGAACAGTGATTTGGTCACACACACATATACATTCTCTTCATATTCTTTTGCATGATGGTGTATTACAGGATCTTGAGTATAGCTCGCTGTGCCATACAGTAAGGCCTTATCTACCCATTATACGTATAATAGCTCACCCCAAACTCTCAATCCTTCCCTTCCCATCCCAAACCACTGTTTCCGAAAAGGGGTCTTCTCAAACAGTGTCCCTCCAGATGTTTGTAAATTCTTATAATGCAATAAAGTTCTTTTTAACCGATCACATTGGAAACCGCTGAAATGTTGTTTGGACTCTCTCTGCTCTTCCTTCCGCCTTTGGGACTTTATCCCCCCATTGGCCGCCAGATGGCGCCGGAGGCACTTCCTGCGGCACCTGAGGCCGGATCGCTCAATGATGGTTACTTTAGCTGACATTTACTTTCAATACAGTTTTTCTTTTCCTCCGTTTAATCTTATTCTTCATTATTTTGTCTTGTTTATTTATTTATATCACGATTTTTATATATTACTGGATATTCCTACATAGAACATAAGTGATGTTTATAAGTTTCTCTGATCTTTTCTTCACTTAGAGTTTAGCATTCACAGACTAAATCTGATTTTTTGAACTTATTATTTTTTAGAAGCCAATGAAAATATTTGTATACAAAAGCATGATTGTTGAACATGATTAGTGAAACGCGTATTTACAGCTGCAGACAATCGAACTTACAAAATGTTTTTTTTTTCTTTTTGGCCGCACCATGCAGCATGTAGGCTCTTATCTCCCCAACCAGGATGGAATCTGCACCCGCTGCAGTGGAAGCATGGACCCTTAACCGCTGGACCACCAGGGAAGTCCAAAATGCTTTTGAAGGTGAAGGTGAAGGTGAAGTCGCTCAGTCGTGTCCGACTCTTTGCGACCCTGTGGACTGTAAGCTACTAGGCTTCTCTGTCCATGGGATTCTCCAGGCAAGAATACTGGAGTGGATTGCCATTTCCTTCTCCTCAAAATGCTTTTATTACATATTAATCTAGGGAGTTTTGGTGAACTTTTCAGAATTCTGAATAAACTAAATGAAAATTCCCGTTTTGCTCTTTCCACTTAGTGTATATTTATTATTTTGGAATGAAGAACATCCTTAAGCATGAAGATGACATAATATTTTGAAAACACACACACACACAATTTTTTACGCCATTAAGATCTACAGACCCCGAAACATTGTTTATGTTGTTAGTCACCAAGTCATGTCCGATTCTGTGACCCCACGGACTGTGGCGGCCAGGTTTCCCTGACCCTTACCGTCTCCCGGGATTTGCCCAGGTTCTTGTCCGTTGCATCAGTGATGCCATCCAACCATCTTATCCTCTGTGACCCTCTTCTCCTTCTGCCCTCAATCTTTCCCAGCATCAGGGTCTTTTCCAAAGGGGAGGAGCCTGGCGGGCTACAGTCTATTGGAGAGAGGTGCACTCACTTCCCCAACATCACACAGCTTTGTTGTAGCTGTTTAGTCCCTAAGTCATATCTGACGACTTTTTTTGCGACCACATGGACTGTAGCCCACCAGGCTCTTCTCTCCGTGGAATTCTCCAGGCAAGAGTATTGGAGTTTGGTTGCCATTTCCTACTCCAGGGGATCTTCCTGACGCAGGAATCAAACCCAAGTCTCATGTTTGGCAGGCTTATCACTGAGCCACCCAGGAAACCCATCACACAGCTATTAGAGAATTTTTTTAAGTTGATTTTTAATTAGGCAAAGTATGAAAAGTATCTGGAATGTGAATGTGTGTACTCTAATAATTCTCATTTGCAACCTGAGTGTCTTACCCACTGTGAAAAGTGATCAAATGAAGCAATAATGCCAAGTAAGCCTACTGGAATCTTCCTACAGAATGTCTGTCTCAGACAGAAAAGGCTCTGAAAATGTCTACGAATGCAAAACAAGAAACAAAGTTCTTTTCTGTGATAAACTGCAACCGGATCAGATTTGTTGTTTATTTTGTTATTTAACCAATGGTCACATCAGCTTGCTGAGAGTCAGGCATTGTCCGTGGACAACATTTCTCAAAACTTTTTGGACCTGAGGCCACTTTACACTTTTAAAAATCACTGAGAACCGTTAGGAGTTTTAGTTCATATGGGTTACATCTATTAATATTTATAGAATTAGACATTATGACAGAAGGCAAACAAAATATTTATTCATTTAAAGATAACAATCCTTAGCCTATGGCATGTCAAATATATATCCCTGCTTAACTCAGATGCTACTGCCTCAAGTGACTTTCGATGAGTGAGTCGAGGAACTTCCCAGGTGGCACTAGTGGTAAAGGACAGTGAAAGTGAGAGTCGCTCAGTTGCGTCTGACTCTTCGTGACCCCATGGACTGCACAGTCCACGGGATTCTCCAGGCCAGAATACTGGAGTGGGTAGCCTATCCCTTCTCCAGGGGATCTTCCCGACCCAGGAATTGAACTGGGATCTCCTGCATTGCAGGCGGATTCTTTACCAACTGAGCCAGCAGGAAAGCAAAGATATCAGTGGTGAAGGACCCACCTGCCAGTGCAGCAGACGCAAGGGACACAGGTTTGAGCCCTGATTGGGAAGCTCCCCTGGAGAAGGAAATGGCAATCAGTCAGACGCACGCGTGTGCACACACACACACAGCTGTGGTCCAGGGGTTAATACTCTGCCCTTCCACTGCAAGGGGCAGTGAGTGGGCTTCTGCCTTATCTCCTAATAATGGCCAAAGAAGACTAACAAAACGCGTGCATGCGTGCTGTCACTCAGTCGTGTCCGACTCACTGTGACCCCATGGACCGCACCCGCCAGGGTCCTCTGTCCATGGGATTCTCCAGGCAAGAATACTGGAGTGGCCATGCCCTCCTCCAGGGGATCTTCCTGACCCCGGGATTGAACCCAGGGCCCTGATGTCTCCTGCATTGGCATGTGAGTTCTTTGCCACCAGCACCACCTGGGAAGCCCTGTAAATGTTGCCTGTACCTCGATAAACAAAGGATGTGGCAGCCACCACGTCAGCATGTCACAGTCCCCCTGACAGTGAGCCCTGAGGGAACTCAGGGCAGAAACAGAATGCCTGCCATCAAGCGGTCGGCTGCTACAGCCGCCCTTCTCCCCAACGGTGCACCCAGAGACCGAAGATGGAGAAGAGTAAGACACGGACCCTAGATAGCTAAGGAGCAAATAGCAAAGGAATGATTTCAAGGAGCAGACTCTTGCCTCTTAGCAGACACAGAAAAGGGCTAAATTCCTTAACTTGAGGGATTTGGTTTTCTTTGACAGTCATCTCTGTTTCTGGCTTCCCAGGTAGGTTGGCTCAGTAGAAAAGAATCTGCCTGCCAGTGCAGGAGAGGCAAGAGACTTGGGTTCGATCCCTGGGTCAGGAAGATCCCCTGGAGAAGGAAGTGGCAACCCACTCCAGTATTCATGCCTGGGAAATCCCATGGATGGAGGAGCCTGGCGGGCTACAGTCTATGGGGTCACAAAGAGTTGGACATGACTGAGCACACACACAATCTGTTTTGTAAATTTTATTTTTATTTATTTATNAGACTTGGGTTCGATCCCTGGGTCAGGAAGATCCCCTGGAGAAGGAAGTGGCAACCCACTCCAGTATTCATGCCTGGGAAATCCCATGGATGGAGGAGCCTGGCGGGCTACAGTCTATGGGGTCACAAAGAGTTGGACATGACTGAGCACACACACAATCTGTTTTGTAAATTTTATTTTTATTTATTTATTTGACTGTGCTGGGTCTTAGCTGTGGCACATAGGATTTTCAATCTTCATTGCAGCATGCAGGATCTAGTTCTCTGATCAGGGATGGAATCTGGGGTCCCCACACTGAGAGCACAGAGTCTTAGCCACTGGACCACCATATTTCACAGTAATCTCCTGATGTTTTGACTATCTAGTTTTCATTGCAAAACTCCTATATATCGTGGCTCCCCCACTCTTTGCTTCTTTGAAGCATCTCTCATTATGAGATGCCATGTCTTTGGCTTAAGTCCTCAGTTTTGTCCACCAAATAAAGCATAATTCTGAGTTGTTTGTTTTTTTTTTTAAAAGCAACAGCCACTTACCCTTTCTTGATCATTCCCACAGGATTCAAATCTAAGATAAAAATCTGGCCTAGGTCTTCATTTGGGACGTGGCTACTAGAATCAGGAATCCCTCCTGATGTGGTCAGCCCTGGCCAACAGAAGATCCAGGGAAGCAAAGAAGTTTTTGATTGTAAGTCTCTCTCTCTCTCTCACACACACATACATAATACAATTACAAATAACAAAAGATAAACCATCTGACAAAAGTGACTTAAATAGCTTTTTGTTCTTTTTTTTTTTTTTGAACAAAACAATCCAGAAATCAGAGGCTTCCCAGTTAGAGGAGCCAGGATCTTTCTTTGTGCTCTGTTATATTCAGAGTAGGCCTGGCACTCTTGGCCATGAAATGGCTGCAGCAACTCCAAGCATCACACTTGTAANTTTTTTTTTTTTTGAACAAAACAATCCAGAAATCAGAGGCTTCCCAGTTAGAGGAGCCAGGATCTTTCTTTGTGCTCTGTTATATTCAGAGTAGGCCTGGCACTCTTGGCCATGAAATGGCTGCAGCAACTCCAAGCATCACACTTGTAATTAAGCCAAAACAGAGGAAAGAAAAGCTGACGAAGCAGAGGTAGCCCTTCTGGAACGTTTAATTTAGGAAGGACAACTTTCCCAGAGGCCTCCAGGCAAATTTCCTCTTGTATCCCCTTGGCCCATGACCTTCCCTTGAACAACCATTGAAAAAGAGAATGAGGGGGGTGTGGCAATGGTTGCCTGCTGTCTCAATGGATCAGAATCCTGGTACCAAAGCTGATGGCTGCTGGACAGGCCACAATCAGAGTCTACCCAATAGTCCCACAGGGTCTCCCCCAGGATCAGAGCTCAGGTGGCATACCCCCAGGTTATACACTGATCAGATAACAGAAGAAAGTTAGAATCCAGAATCCAGATCTGTAGCCAGTTATGCCTGGCCCTGCAAGGGCAGCTCTGAGTATAGAAACACTTTCCAGGTCAAACTGGAAGCCAGGACAAGGGTCCAGGCAGGAGACAAGATCTGAGCTGAAGCCAAGAAGACAGAGTTTGGGGAAAGAGGACAGGGCTGGGGACTCAGAGGCTTTGAGGGGAGTACAGTGCAGAGGGGTCTGGGAGAGTGACTGGAGTGTACAGTGGGGCTGTCCTGCAAGATGGGGAGGTGGATCCCATCTTAGTGAGGGAAGATGCTAAGCTCAATTTGTGACAAGTGGAAAAATCTCTCCATCTGAGAAACCACCAGGACTTTGAGGGTTTGGATAGCTGAGCCCTTGAAAATGAAATGGGTTGAACATGTGGGTTCCTGGTTAAGACGCTGGAGCCGCTGAATTGCTTCATTGAAGATGAAACTTAATGTCTTGTTCTTTGGCATTTTATTTCAAAATCGCAGCTAGGGAAAACAAAACAAAACAAAAAACTGCAGCACCGGGAGATCTGGCCTGAAAACGGAGATGCTGATTTGGGGTCAAAGTGTATACCTGACCCACAACACGGAGCAGCGGGGAGTACGGGTCCCCAAGGCCTGAGTGGCGGGGCTAGGGGCCAAGACGCCTGGGTCAGGCCCATATGGCTTTGGGAGTGTAACATGGGGGCACCGGAGATCCAGGCCTCCCGGCTCCCCCGTCTTTTACTTCATATTGCACTTCAGGTGAGTCATTGGTACGGAGGTGATGGTCCAACAGGGGCTGGATGCTACACTTCGGTGGTCCGTGGAGTGGTCCAGCGTAGACCAGAGCATTACACCGGGAGCATCCATTCATGGGATTTTGATCCGTACTATAGAATAACACAGGCGGAGGTGAGAGGAAACCACACTACAACTCCCAGCAGGCCCTGGGGCATCCTAGCCTGAGTGCCGGCAAAGTTACGCCCCAGGGCCTCATGGGAAATGTAGTCCACTTCCCGGAAGCCCACCGAAAGTGGCAAAGGTGGCGCAGAGGCCCAAAAGGAGTTGTAGTTCTGCGAAGAGGAGTTGTTGTGAGACCCTGGGGGGCGGGGGGCGGAGTTCTTCAGCTGAGAAAACCTGGATAGGCAGGAGGTGTAGTTCTCGGTCCGGATACTCTGGAATTTACAGAAGCTCACAGAAGAGGAGCTTCCAGTTCCAGTGCCAGGAAAGGCAAGATCGCTCGGTTCAGACATATGAAAGTACCTCCACGGGCTTATGACAGGAAACGTTCTTAGGCCACAGAGTCGGGGCAGAGTGCAGAGGCTGGTAGGAGCAAGATTTCTCAAGCCAGCGGAATAGCCCTGGGCGCCTGGGGATCCCTGGGAGCCTGGGGATCCCTGGGACTCGGAACTCAGTGGCCAGGTTGGCTTCGGGTCCCGGAGGCTCATGGGAAGGGAATTTCTCAAGCCAGGGCTCCCGAGGCTCACAGAGAAGCACCATTTAGTCCCAAGAAGTGTTCTAGGCCACAGGGCCTCGAGGAAAGCAAACTCAGTCGGAGGCCCAGAGGCCGATCGAAGGAGCCATTTTCAGCTGGTGGGACTATGGTGGGCGGTGGGGGTGGGGGACGGGAAGCCTCAGTTCAGAGCCTCTGGGTTGTGAACTTCTCTTGGGCAACCAAGCATCCAGCCCAGCTCCCAGCAAGTGCACCTCACCTGGATCGCCTTCAGTTCCTTGTGGAAGCGGAGGATAAGCTGGGGCCCGTTTTCCATGGTGGGAATGTGGAAATGCTGAGGAAGAAAGGGTGGTAAGGACGGGCCCCCACCCATTTCTTCTCCCTCACGATCCAAGCTGGCCCTTCCTCACCTTGCCTTGGTACAGGATTTGGTGCACGGGGCAGACCTGGCAAGCGGTGCCTGAACCGAAGACTTCTCGGACCCGGCCGTCCTCCAGCGCCCGCAGGAACTCCTTCATGGTGATCTTACGCTCTGCCACTCGGAACTCACCCTGCGGGCAAGACACAAATAACTTCTGAGCCCGGGGGGCTGCCCTGCTGCTTCCTCCGTGTGGATGGTGAAAAAGAGACGTGCCATTGTGCCCAGTCCCCTCCACCACCCCCAGTACTCCAGTCCTGCAGCACAGCAGTACCCCATCACTCTGGCCACCCGAAGGCAGCATGCCCTCACCCAGGTCCGGGCCAGGTCCAGCAGACTCTGTCGGACTACTCCAGGTAGGATGATGCCGTCCAGTGGGGGGGTCACCAGTTCCAGCGCTGGATCAGGTGGAAGAGAAGGGGGAGGGGGCATGTTACCTCACACCATCCCATCCTCTTAGGAGCCACCCCACTCACAGCCAAGCCACAAGACCTGCAGCCACTAAGAATTTCTGCTCCCGCCCACTTCCACCCGGCCTGGGGTTGGTCATGGGTGGGCTCACCCCCGTCCTCATAGGTCCAGAAGACGAAGATGTTCATGGTGCCCACCTCGGTGAGCTCGTGATCAGGCCCATACAGCCAGAGGACCTGCTCGCAGCCCTTCTTTTGTGCCTCCTGCTGCACTAACACGGTGGGCCCGTAATTCCTGGCGGACAGCAACATGGTGGAACAGGTCAAGGGACCCCCAGCCTTCCCCTGACGTGGCCCGATGTCAGTCTTTCCCGACCAGCACTCATCCTGCCCCCGCCCCACTCACAAGCAGCTGTGAGGTCCTTCAAAACCACCTGTGATGTCACCCCCTCTGAGAGGCTTACTGAACCTCCAGGCTGGGTTTCAAGCCTCCTTTGGGCTCTCACGATCAACTGGCCACCTTGATGCTTTCCCGTTTTGCCCTGATTTAACACACTGTCTCTCACCTAGAGCTGACCTCACTCCCCATCTGCTCACAAGCCTCCCAGGGCTCCTCACTGCCTCTGGGACCAGATCCCAGCCCTTCAGCCCAGTATTCAAGGCTGGGCCTGGTCTGGGACTACCTGTTACGCCTTTTGCAAAAGCCAGACTTATTTTTCTTCTCTGACGACTTTGGTGGCTCTGCCCCTCCCTGCTGCCTCCACTGGTGTGTTCCCAGGATTTGAGAGTGACCCATTCCAGTAGTCTTGCCTAGAGAATTCCATGGATGGAGGAGCCTGGCAAGCCATGGGGTCGTGAAGAGTCAGACACGACTGAGCGACTCACATACACACCGCTTTTGTATCCAGGAAACCACCTCCACCCTACCCATCGGACCTCCTTTGTGAAGACTTCCCCATGTTCTGGTCATCTCCATCAGAGCACGTGCTGCCCTGGATACCGGGGCTCCACCAGCCTGGGAGCCCCTGGAGGGCAGGGCCCAGATCAGACTCATCTGTGTCCCCAGCTTCACCCAGTTCAGTTCGGTTCAGTTGCTCAGTTGTGTCCGACTCTTTGTACCCCCATGGACTGCCCCACGCCAGGCCTCCCTGTCCATCACCAACTCCTGAAGTTTACTCAAACTCATGTCCATTGAGTTGGTGATGCCATCCAACCATCTCATCCTCTGTTGTCCCCTTCTTCTCCTGCCTTCAATCTTTCCCAGCACCAGAGTCTTTTCAAATGAGTCAACTCTTCACATCAGNCAGGCTACTCCATCCATGGGATTTTCCAGGCAAGAGTACTGGGGTGGGGTGCCATTGCCTTCCCCGCCCCTCCTCCTTTACGACCCAGAAATCCACGACCCCAGCTCTACCCCCACTCAGAGACACCAGAGTCACAACCTCAAACAGACAAAAAGTTGACTAAAAAGTTCAAAGTTTTAATCCAAATTTGGACACGTGTCTGGAAAAGCAAACTTTGGCCACAGAAACCATTTCTAGGTCACGGGAGACAAGAGGCTCCAGATCTTCAGGTGGTCCCGCCAGGCCACGCCCTCACGCCCTGATTGGCTGCCACGTCTGGGCGGGTCAGAAGCTGGACTGCAGCAGAGTGACTCTCAGAGGCCACGCCCCCTCGTCGGGGGTCAGGGCGGGAGGGGCCGGCCCGGAATCCCAAGTCTCTTCCCAGGAGGCAGGGCCTGCGCCGCGTCCACTACCTCTGGGAGAGAAACCCGTGGAGCAGGAATTGGCTGTTGAAGGAGATCTTCGGGGTGAGGACGCCTGGGGCGTGGGCTCTGACGGAGGCGGCGGCGCAGTGGGAAGAGGGTCCCCTCGAGAGTCCAAATTTCCACCTGGAGAGGACGGATGGAGGATGAGAATGGCAAACTCAGGAATCCAGAAGTCCAGACACCGCCCCCCGCCCCCAGGCCTTTCCTCTCAAACCTAGGAGTCCGGCCTCCCTGCCCGCTGCTCTCCCAGATTCAGCACTCCTGCACCCCAGCCCCCTCCTGCCTGGAATCTAGCACTCCCAAGCCCTGTCCAGGTCTTCCATCATCAAGACAAAGGATTCCCAGGGGACCTCAGACCCCTCCCCATCACGACCTGAGATTCCAGACCTCCGATCCCCCCTCATCCCTAAAACCTAGGAGTCCTAAGTCCCCAGCTCATTCTCACCTGTCATCATTCCGCGCCACTGCGATGCCTCAGCGGCCAGGGCTTGAGAGAGGCTGAGGACTCGCTCCCGGTGCCCTTCGGATGTCAGCAAATAAGGGGTGGTGTTCCTTGGACTAGAAAGAAAGAGTTTGGGGGAAACTTCAATTAGCCAGTACAGTAAAGGCCACAGTGCCGCGCGTGTCTTTCTGGGAGTTGTAGTCCCTAGCACGTGTCTCTAAAGGATTTTAAATGTGGAGCGACCCTCTTTTTTAGAAGCCCGCGTGCATTGTGGGGTTTGTAGTCCAGTTGCTCGAAAATTTCTCCGATTTCCTGACAGCGGGGCGGAGTTTGATATAGAACAAGGAACTGCAGTTCTCCCCGCGAACTAGTTTTCTGATTCCCCAAGAACTCAAGCGACTCTAAAAGATTCTGCGATCTGTACTTTAGTACTCAAAAGACATTAACAGTAATACTACTCCCTTTCTCTTTTTTATTTCCCTTCGTTGTTGCCTCGATCTCCAATTTCTTACCTGCTCCAGGACCCCGAACTTCGGAGCCATTTCTGGGATCCTGAGTGTCCCAGGACAGGCTGCAAAGGAATGGGGGCATTAGAATTCCTCATCCTGGAAGTTCCCATGTTCTCATTTTGAGGGTGAAGGGGCTCAGAGGATAAAATTGCCCGAAAGACACTGCTAATTCTTAACTTTACCTGAACTCCTGGGAAAGAGGGAAGAGTTTAGAAAATCACACACACACACACACACCCCAACCACTTCCCCACGCCTTTATGCATTCTGGTAAACAGCTTCTTCATATGACTTAGATAAGCCTGATGATGTGAAATTGATATTTTAAGACAGGACAGGAAAATTAAAGATCAAAGTCTCTCTGTGTGCTTGTTTGGGGCTCCTCCATCCCTAATGTGCAGTGTACACCAGGATTACACATTAGCCAGAGCTCCTCAGAGTTGGCAGTGCTTGCTCTGTTCTGAAGATCATTTCTTTTTTCCCTTTCTTCTGACACTACCAATGTAACTTCTTAAAAGAATAGCTTCTGTATTGTAAAGTAAAAACAATAAAAAAGAATAGCTTCTTTCACAGTTCTGCAGGGGATCACAGTAACTTGCTGCTGGCTTTGCATGTGCTTCCCTAGAC
Source organism: Oreotragus oreotragus (assembly GCA_006410675.1). Taxonomy (NCBI): domain Eukaryota; kingdom Metazoa; phylum Chordata; class Mammalia; order Artiodactyla; family Bovidae; genus Oreotragus; species Oreotragus oreotragus. The sequence continues at coordinate 671,527 of SJYX01015955.1, forward strand.
TATGTATCCTTGGTGAAGGTGGGGTAAAATGTCACTATGTTATTTTGCTTCTTTGTTTTAACTTGTCTGGCTGCATCAAGTCTTAGTTGTGGCACTTGGGATCTTAGTTGCATCATGTGGGATCTTTTGTCACAGTGCATGAGGCCTCCCTGGTGGCTCAGTGGTAAGAATCTGCCTGCCAATGCAAGAGACTTACTTGCTCAACAGAGATATGGGTTCCATCCCGGGGTCAGGAAGATTGTCTGGAAGGCTATAGTCCATGGGGTTGCAAAAGAGTCGTACATGACTCAGCGACTAAACAACAGCAGATTCTGTAGTTGTGATGCACAGGCTTAGTTGCCCAGAGACATGTGGGATCTTAGTTCCCAGACCAGGTATCAAACCCTCGTCCCCTGCATTGCAAGGCAAATTCTTAACCGCTGGACTGTCAGGAAAGTCCTGTCAGTATGTCATTTTGATGTTCGATCTTTTGTCTGGAAAACAGACACGAGTGTGCCTCTTGACTTCTAACAGATGGTGAAACAGTTCTCAGAACTTTCTGAGAGTCTCTCTCCCAAGTTCTAATTCTGTTTGGCTCAAATAAAAGTCCCCCTTTTTTCTTGTTAACTTGATTTTAATAGAATTTTCATCGACAAGATTCACAGATGGGCCCCCTGTGACAAGGCCAGAAACAGACCCTCCAAATTCACATTCCTTTTGTCATAAATGATTAATGAACTTGTTGCCCCCGAAAAACTAGCTAGACATAAAGATCAATGTTTGATATTCAGCAGACTTGAGATGCCCCCATTTACAAAAACAATCACAACCCCAAAATCACCCCACTTGTCTAATTCCTTCCTAGAAGAGTCTTAAGATGAAACTATCCATGGGGAATTCCCTGGTGGTCCAGCAGGCAGGGCTCCGCGCTCCCACGTCCAAGTCCTCAAACATGGACTGAACCCAAGCCCTAAAATCCCACAAGCTGCGCAGTGGCACAGCCCAAAACAAAACAAAAAGGCGAAAAAGCCATCCTTCCCAGACACTCTGATCTTCAGATTGGCAGTGTGATCTCCATGGCAATAGAGTTAATACATTTTTTTTTTCTTTGCCTTTGACAGCATAGTAACTGAACAGGAAAACTTGGCTTCCAATCCAGCTCTAAACCCCACTCCTCCCAGAGGAGTGAGAATGCTGGTGAGGATGGAGATGTTGCCTCTGGCCCATCCTGTTCTCCACTGATAAGGGAGACAGGATGCTGAATTCAAAACAGGTACAAGTAAACCTGATATAGAGGAAGGGGAAAAAATCCCCATTTTACAGAGAGGAAAACTGAGGCTCCAACCAGGAACTGAGAACCCACTGCCGTCTCACTGACCCACCCCTGTTTCCCTCACTTTTTGTTCCGCATCAGGCTGGCGTCTGGTTGGGGACAGTGTCCTCCCCAGGGTGAGGAGCCGGGGGGAGGCTGGGCGAGGGAGAGGCCGTCCACACTCTTGATTTCTTCGGATTCTCTCCAGCTGCTCCTGAGCACTCATCCGGGGCCGGGCCAGGGGGACCTGGGGAGATGAGAAACATCTAGCGATTCCAACCATGGCCTCTCTTTTCTCTCTTCCCTGAACCTCTCAGCCTCCTCTGTCTTGGGCTTCCCTCAAAGCTCAGTTGCAAGAATCCACCTGCAATGCAGGAGACCCTGGTTCGATTCCTGGGTCGGGAAGATCCCCTGGAGAAGGGATAGGCAACCCACTCCAGTATTCTTGGGCTTCCCTTGTGGCTCAGCTGGTAAAGAATCCACCTGCGGGGAGACCTGGGTTCGATCCCTGGGTTGGGAAGATCTCCTGGAGAAGGGAAAGGCTACTCACTCCAGTATTCTGGCCTGGAGAATTCCTGTGTCTTGACCTTCCCAGTAAGTTCAGCCCTGGATCTCAAGGACTTACTTCTACACCTGGAGCCCAGGCTGTCCCTCTGCTGGATATGCTCAAGCCCTTCCATATCCCACAAGGCTCTCAGGACAAAGATGTTACAGTTCCTGTGTAACTGGTTGCTACCCACCTGTCTGGCCTCAAGCCCATCAGCTGCCTTATTGGAACCTGTAGTGCCAGCCTGATCAACACCCATGCTTCTCTGGACATAACAAGTCTCTTGGAAGTAGTAGTTGGGACTCTGGTTTGCTCATGATTTAAAAAAAATAATAATAAGTCTGGTTTCAATCAGCTTTGAAAGCATTAATATGAAGGATGAGATTTATTGTGTAACTAAGATCATTAAGATCACTTTGGGTTTGCCTGAGGGAGGACTCGACAAGTTCTCTAGTGGCCTCAAAACCAGAGGGAAGAGACACACAGGGAGACTGTCCTGTGATAACTGTGGTTATCTGCCACAAGCCAGGAACTTTGTCTGAAGCTTCCAGAAGTATGATACTGATGACACCTTGATCTTGGGCCTAGAGCCTTAGGAACTCAAAACGCAAGAGGACGGGGATGAATGGAAGGAGAACTTGAAATCTGGAATGTTCTCAATCTATCTCCTTTGCAAGGAAGCTTGCTCTGAAGAGAATGCCAAGGGTGTGGCCGGAAAACCATTTGGTAAGAGATCAGGCATGTGATATGTGAGTCCAGTAAACCAGCTCAGCAGGAAAGCTGCCCAGTCAAAACGAAGGAGACAGAGATGGGATAAAATGAAGGAAGGCTGTTAGACATCTGGGATGCTCTGAGCAGGAAAGGGGCCAACAGAGCAGCAAACGTGTGTTATCTTTCAGGAAAGGGGGTAATTTGGACACAGACATGCACCCAGGGAGAATGCCACATGACAGGTGAAGTCATAATGCCGCAAGTGGAGGAAATGATCCTTCCCTAGCGCCTCCAGAAGGCACGTGGCCCTGTGGACGCCTAGATTTCAGGCTTCTAGCCTACAGAACTGCAAGACAATACATTTATTGTTTAAGCAAAAAACAAAGGGAAGGGGGGTGGGGAGAGAACTCTTGACTGTAGTCTCCAGTTAGAAATTTCTAGGCAGACAGCTTGGATCTGTTGCTTATTGTAGGACCAATCACTTCAGTTTACTTGCTTTGATTTGATCGATCCAGGAGGTCACACGCCCCCCTGGAAACTGGCCCTATATATATATTTTTTTTCCTGTCGAGCCATGGGGCTTGTGGGATCTCTGTTCCCAAGGATCAAATTTGCGCCTCTGCACTGAAAGCCCAGAATGTTAAACACAGGACCGCCAGGGAGTTCCCTGGCCCTGTATCACCTACTTCTTCACAACAGGCTAGACCGCTGACCCGAAAGCCTGGGCCAGGGCCAAACTGAAACTTTTACACATCCACTTGCTTCAAAGACAGCCCACATGGGTGGATATTTTTAGCCATCTGAAGCTTGCCTGCTTTAAATTCTTCCTGAAGTTGTAACCAGCATCTGCTAGCCATAAGCAGGATTAACTTGTAGCTATAAAAGCCCCACCCACCCCCTCAACAGGCTGCTGCCCTTAGGAAACTCCCCTCTGCTGCTAAGCACATCACCTAGATCCTTAAGTCCCTTCTCCAATCTATTCTCTCCTGGGAGTCTCCTTGTCCCCTGTCCCTCTCCTCCTGGGCCGTGGCCCCCACGCAGTAACCTCTGAAGGGTCCCTTGCTGTGAGGGACTTATTCCACCAGCAAACCGGTCAGCCGTGGACCAACTGCAACTCTTTGTGATACTGCCACCTAGTGGTCATATCTTTTTCCTTGATCAGTTCTGAAATTCCTGGCTCCCCTTGCACCACTCCTGTATGTAAGCTGCCCAAAGGGTTGGGGGAGGAGACGTTCCTTTTTTTTTTTTTGGACGCGCGACATCGCATGTGAGGTCTTAGTTCCTGGACAAGGGATTGAACCTGCACCCCCTGGATTGGAAACGCGGGATCTTCACCACTGGACTTTCACCAGGGAAGTCCCTCAAGATGTTACTTGGTGCAGCCCCAACCTAATGGCTCAAAGGGCAAAGAATCTGCCCGCAATGCGGGAGATGCACGTTCGATTCCTGGGTCTGTAATATCCCCTGGAGAAGGGAATGGCTGCCCACTCCAGTTTTCTTGCCTGGAAAATTCCATGGACAGAGGAGCCTGGCGGGCTACGGTCCACGCGGTCGCAAAGAGTCGGACACGACTCAACGACTAACACTTTTCGGCAATCCTTAACACACCATTGAAAATAGTTCTTCTCTTCCTAAGAAAGGCCAGATTGAGTATTTGGTTTCCACCTGATAGTAAGGAAGCAACAGAAAAGCTTTTAAACCTATTCGAATAAGAAATCTTAATTGGCATTCCATCGCCCTAAAAGCCAACCAATCAGCGCCGGCCCTGCGTTTCCGAAAATCAGCCAATCAGCAACAGACACAAAGCTTCCCCAGTTTATCGTAGAACAGCTCAACACTCCAGGCTCCACAAGCCCACCCGGGTCCCAACTCTACGCCATATGACATCAACTCTTCGCTTTGCTCAGATCGGCTGTATCTTACAAGAGGGTCTCTCTTGCCTGTGTTGTGCTAAGTCGCTCAGTCGTATCCAACTCTGCGACTGTAGCCCGTCAGGCTCCTCTGTCCATGGGATTCTCCAGGCAAGAATACTGGAGTGGGTTGCCATGCCCTCCTTCAAGGGATCTTCCCAACCCAGGGATAGAACCCAGGTCTCCTGCATTGCAGGCCGCTTCTTTACCGTCTGAGCCACCAGGGAATAAATTCAGCTTTGTTTCCTATACAAAGCAGCTGCTTTTTCCTTTATCCACTCCATGCCTTTGCATGCATAGCCTGTTCCCCTTTGGAGTACTGTTTCCTACACAGCCAGAGTTTTTTCATTCATCCAGACACAGCTTATTGTTGTCCTCGTTTAGCCACTAAATCATGTCCAACTCTTTTGCTTACCTAACCTTTATAAGGCTTCCTAATGCTGAGACCCCTAGGAAATAGCTTAACTCTGTTAGATGTGTGTAAGGATTGCATTCATGCCTCTCCCCCATCAGACTCCAGCATCAGGAATAATTCCTGGCACCTTCCACCAGTGCTGGCCCCTAGAAGATCAGAATCTTGAACAAATAAGGGAATTCGGGATTTCTTCCTGCACTCGTCAAAGTTTAGAGAGAAAGGGAGAAACAGCAACTCCTCTTGATACTGTACTTGGATTGGTCATCTGCTGATGGTTTAGTGGGCATCAGAATGGTCCTGCCAAGTCCAGCAGCCATACTTCTCCTGCAGGATCTGTTTGCCAGCTTCAGGATAGGGAAAGCCACAGGAAAATAGGGTGCTTTCAATGCAGGGGGTGCCAGTTCAATTTCTAGTTAGGGAACTAAGATCCCACATGCAACATGGCACAGCCAAAAAAAGTAAACAGCAACAACAAAGTTTTTAAAAAAACTAGAGATTGTGATGCAGAGATTCACTACACTGGCAAACTCAGAAATGTAAATCCTTGAAAACAGGATGTGGTCTGGGGATCTTGCCTTGTAGGGCCTGGCAGTCAGGAAGGGTCTGAGAAATTCATTGACTTGAAGTGAACTACCCTTCAGTTGGAGGATGGGATTCCAAGGTCAGAGCTCTGTGCTCCCAAGAGGCCATGTGCAGTTGTATGGGTTGCTCATTGCCCAAGGGCTGAGCCCTCCATGGATGGCTCCAGGTTCTGCTCACATAGAAGGGGGCACCTGTCTCTAATTCACAAAAAGGTATCCTTTAGGCTAATAGAAGGCCTGGCTTCCTAAATCCCCACTTCAGTCTAGACAGTTACACCAGCTGTTGTCCTGCTTTGCCATGGATAACTTCTTTGCCATGGATTCCTTCTTCAAAGTCTGTCTGCCTCCAGGAAACCATCCCCAACATGCCCAGGTTGCCTGGGAGCTGTCCCCTGAATTCCCCAATGATTTGTGCTTGCAAGACTTTCGATCTTCACTGTGTCACATGGAAACTTCAGTTGCAGCATGGGACGTCTCCTAGTGTGGGCATGCAAACTCTTGGCTGTGGCGTGTGGGATCTAGTTCCCTGACCAGGGATGGAACCTGGGACCCCTGAACTGGGACCACAACTCTTAGCCACTGGACCACCAGGAAGTTCCTGATCCTTGCTCTTTTTACCCAAGGTGATCAGGTAAAACTGGAAGCTCCCACTGGTCCCAGCAATGACTTGCCTGGTGGGCACTGGTTGGGAGACAAAGAAACTGAGGCTGTGGCTTGAGATTCTGAAATGGGAGAAGATTACAGCAAGGCTGTTGATGACCTTGGGGCTACAGAGTGGAAACTCCCCACAGACAAAATGATGAAATGAGCAGTCAGTTCATTGCTGACCTTCAGGGTTTTGTGTTTATGAGCAACCAAGAGACTCTAACCAGTGTACTCAATTAAAAGGACAGGGCCCAGACAAGACCTTTTATTAGAGAGCTGACAAGGGAATTCCCAGTGGTTAGGACTTGGCACTTTCACTGCTGTGGCCTGGGTCCATTCCCTGTTTGGGGAAGTAAGCAGCTTGGGGCTGGGGGAACAGATGACACAGCAAGAAACTCTACAGAGGTCACCTGCTTCATCCTCAGGAAGCCTCACCCCTGGTCCTGCCTCTATGTCCAGCTTGATGATGGCACTGCTGGCCCGACCAGTGACCTCTGTCCCCAGAGTCCTCAAGCCACCAGATGTCATGTGTATTCACTGCGTGAGAATAGTTAGGTTCTTGGCTTCCTTTGTACTTAGATGTGTGACGTGTTTACTAAACCTTTTCCTGAGAAATAAAAAAGCGGCTCATATTATAATTTATTTTTATTCCACTGACTCCTTCACTTAAGTAATTTACTGCCCTGATTTTAGCTTGACATTTAAATGGCGATATTATTTATAGCCTTTATCCCATTTCATATGCAGATTCATACATTTTATTAGAGAAATGGTAATGTGTTTGATGAAGCATGTGCTCCAGACAGAGTAGGGCATGGCAACCCACTCCAGTATTTTAGCCTGGAGAATCTCGTGGACAGAGGAGCCTGGCGGGCTGCAGTCCATGGGGTCACACAGAATCGGAAACGACTGAAGCAACTTAGCACGCACACACACGCTGCTCCAGGCACACACAGTACACAGTATAAGCACCAAATTACCAGCCTAGAATCTGCAAAAGTTTGCGTTTTAAACCTCTGGCAGCTCAGTGGTTAGGACTTGGTGCTCTCGCCGCCCGGGACTGGGGTTCCAACCCTGGTCCTGGAACTAAGAACTGGCAAGCTGATAGAGGGCGGCCAACACAAAAACAAAAATGGCATCCGAGGCCCCAAGGGTTTTTTAAAAAAGTTTGAAAACCCAGTACATCTAGAACCTGACTCCCTCTTGATGTCGCCACTTCTAAATTAGTGCAAACAACTGTTATCAGTCCCCCTCAAATATCCCACTGGCCCCCTCAACCATGACTGGGGCGGTATCCACACAGTCCACTCCCCCAAGTGGCCGCCAGAGAGCGCCAGTCTCCATTTGTGGAAACTCCGTTCCTCCTCCGCTCAGAACTCTCCATGGCTCCAGCTTACCCAGCGTCAAAGTCCTCACGTCCGACCGCAAGGCCCTGCACGATCTGCCCCTATTGCCTCTCTGTCCTCACCAGTACCCCCTTCCCCTTACTCGGTTACTCGGTTCCAACCACACTGACTTTCTAGCTGCTCCTCCAACACGCCAGACTCTTCAGAACCTCTGCAAACACTCTTCCCCTTGCCTCTAACGCTCTTCCACCAGACATCCCCAGGGCGCCGTCCCTGACAGAAGCCTCCCCAGACCAAAACATTAACAACTCCATCCCTTCGCCAATATTCGAAATCCCCTCCCCAGGCTGTTTTTATTTATTTAGCACTTACATAAAATAATTCACAGTCAATTATTATCTACCTCTTCGCACTAGAATGTCAGATTCATGAGAGAAGGATGATTTTTCTCATCTTGCTCACATTTGGGTCCTGAGTGAACTTTCCTGAATGATGAAAATATTCTATATTTTCACTATTCTGTATCTCCTGAATACTTGAATTCCTCAAATGAAGGTGATTTTTTATTTTATTTCATTAAAACTTAAATAGCTTCATGTGGCTACTGGCTACCTTATTAGATAGCAAAGAGGGCATTTAATAAATATCTGTTGAATGAATTATTGATGAATGAATGAATGAAGTGCTTGCTCCAAGTCACTGCTTCCAAACTTCAAGGGCATTCATCTAGCTGGACTCTCCACGTCAGCTCTGGGTGGTAGACACCGCCAGCAGCTCCATTTTGCAGATGAGAAAATGGAGGCAGAGAGGCAGGTTGGTTAAAACCCAAAGTCACACAGGTTAGAAGTGGCAGAGACAAAATTAAATCCCAGTGCTCTTCACAAATCTCACTCTCTCTGCTCTGGGGTGTGGCTTAGAATGCTCCTCTCCCACGTTTCCCCAAAAGTAGGGGATCTGTGGTGGGCAAAGGGTTACAATGGACCCAAGGAGATTGGATGGACTGCCTACCTTGGTTCCTGGCTGAGGGGAAGTGGGGCGGCGACCCTCGGGGCTGGAAGCCCGGGAGACCCTTGGAGATCCAATTCCTGGAGGAGCAGAACAGGACGGGTGAGAATATGGTGAGGATGTGGAATGCCGAGTGAGTCCCTCCCAACCCCAGATGCTCACCTGAGCGAGGGCTGAAGAGCTCTCTGTCGCCCCCTGGGGGCCTCCCCCAGTCAGCCTCGGGGGACCGGGATGAGCTCAGTTCCAAGGACTCCGTCAGGCTCTGGGGAGGTCAGGAAAGGGGATAATAGATCACTAGGATTACAGTTTTCAAGCATGTAGCAGTACAGACACTACATAAGTAGGATTAAGATTGAAAACCGGGAGCCAGACCTTGTTTTCAGACCTCAGCTCTGCCATTTTGCTTGCTGTGTGACCTTGGGCAAGTTACTTTCCCTCTCTGTGCCACATTTCACCCTTTTGATATGAGGACCGAATGGATACAAGGAAGGCGTTTAGAACAGTGCCTGGCACATAACAAGTCTTTATAACCTGTGAGGGTTTTTTTTTAATTAATGAATTAATTTTGTTTTTTCTGGACCTTTGTGGCTTTGCCTAGACTTTCTCTAGTTGCAGCGAGTGGGGGCTACTCTCTAGTTGCTGTGCATGGGCTTCTCGTGGCTTCTCTCGTTGCAGACCATAGGCTCTAGATGGCACGGACTTTAGTAGTTGGAGTACTTGGGCTTAGTCACCCAAAAGCATGTGGAATCCTCCCGAACCAGAGATAGAACCCACCTCCCCTGCACTGCCAGGTGAATTCCCAACCACTGGACCACCAGGGATTCCCACACTGGTCCACGTGTGAGGTTTTATAATGATTATGCATCTGGCATGGTGTTAACTACTTTACCAGAATTCTCTCATTGAATCCCCTCTGTTCGACTCAGCTATGACCACAAAGGCTCCTGGTTCCTGAGGGCTCACTCTATGCCAGGCACTTTCTAGTCACAATGTCTTCCTTCTAAAGAGCCCTGCAGGAGAAGGAAATGGCAACCCACTCCAGTATCCTTGCTCGGGAAGTTCCATGGGGAGTCTGGCGCGCTACGTACGGTCCATGGAGTCACGAAAGGGCTGGACACGGCTTAGCCACTGAACAGCAACAAGTGGCAATCCTAGCCAATGTGTGAGAATAACAAGTTGTAAGGAACTGGGGGTTGGAGCTGAAACCAAAATCCTATTGTTGACAGATGTGAATGTCTATTTAGAAAAACCAAAATAAACTGCAAGCAAATATTTAAATTAGAAAAAAAAAAAACTGTAAGGGAGGGATTAAGATCAGTGGTATCTGGTAAATGTTCAACAAATGCCCTCTGGAAGAAAAGAGCCCTCCTTTGCAGCAGTTTGCCAATTTCCATGGTGTAAACACTCCCATCCCAGTCGATTTCAAGCTACCGACGCGTCATCGCTGAGTGTGGAGTTGAGATGCAGGCAACTGGATCTCATGAGCTGTTGGCAACTCACCAAGTTGTTGTGTTGTGGGTCCAGCACACCTCTGGACTATGACCATGATACCAAATAAGGAAATAGAGGACATGTGCCTGAGGTTGGCTAGCCAACCAAGGGTGAAAGAGGTGAGTGGGTAGCGGGTTAGGCCAGGGGCAGACGGGACAGGAAACTGGAGGTGGGAAAGATGTGTGTGGCCTCACCTCCCTCTCTGAGGACTCCTCGCCTTGGAGAGCAGGGGATGGGGAGTCAGGCTCAGTGTTGGAGGGTGGCTTCTGGGGGCCCCCCAGACCTGCCAGTGTGTCTTCCACCATCCACAGTTGCTGCTGAGCAGATGCTCTGTCCTGGAGAGAGGAAAGGAATTTGTTGCTCAAAGGTGGGAAAATGCAAGGAGGGTTAAAGTCGATAAGCCATGGAAAGGGTCTGAAATTTCCCCATTCTACTGACCCATTACCGTTTATCATAACTATTGTCTTTTTCGGCACTGTTCTGCAGCGTTACCTCTGTTGTAAATAGGTGACCATATAAGTAAATATGAGTCTGTTTCTGAATATTCTATCCCTTTCGTCTGTTTGTCTAAATTTGTGTCAGTACTACACTGCCTTCTTGCTTTAAAGTCAGGCACTACCCAGTTGTGTTTGCCCTCGGGCTTTGCTCTTGGAGGCTGCCTTGGCTTACTCTCGGCCTTCTGCACTTCCAGACACGAGTTAAAGTCAGCTTGTCAATCTCACATATTGTATTGGGACAGCAGATCCCCGCTGGGGAAGTCAATCTGCGGAGACCACATCTTCGTACTAGTATATTTCCTATCCATGCACATGGTCCATCTCTCCATTTATCTAGGCCTTCTTTTATTTCTCTCAATGACATTTTGTGGCTTTCAGAGTAGATGTCTTGCATATCTTTCATTAGACTTCTTTCAGATAGCTAATTTGTTTATGTTAATTGTAAACACTGCTGCTGCTGCTGCTGCTAAGTCACTTCAGTCGAGTCCAACTCTGTGCGACCCCATAGATGGAAGCCAACCAGGCTCCCCCATCCCTGGGATTCTCCAGGCAAGAGTACTGGAGTGGGTTGCCATTTCCTTCTTCAATGCATGAAAGTGAAAGTGAAGTTGCTCAGCCATGTCCAACTCTTAGCGACCCCATGGACTGCAGCCTACCAGGCTCCTCCGCCCATGGGATTTTCCAGGCAAGAGTACTGTAGTAGCATACAAGAAGATGATTTTTGTATATTATTCTTGCATTCAGTTACCTTGCTGGATTTGCTTATGCTAACAGTTTATCTGAAGATTATTTTGGATTTTCTACATACACAATTTTGTCATCTGTAAGTAAAAACAGCTTTACTTTTTCCTCTTTGGTCCTTATACCTTTGACTTATTTGTTAGACTCACTTGTACTGTTTAAGATCCTTGGTTTAACACTAACTGGAACTCGTGATAACATACATCCTGGCCTTATTCTGAATATTGGGGGAAAGACTTCAGTATTTCACTGTCGACAACAATGCTTTGTTGGAGGTTTGTTATCGATGCCTAATCAGGTTAAAGAAGTAGTTTATAATCCTACTTTGCTGAGAGATTTTATCATGAAAGGATATTGAAAGTGCAAGTGAAGGTGGCTCAGCCATGTTCGACTCTTTGCAACCCTATGGAATTCTCCAGGCCAGAATACTGGAGTGGGTAGCCTTTCCCTTCTCCAAGGGATCTTCCCAACCCAGGTATCGAACCGGGATCTCCTGCATTGAGGCGGATTCTTTACCAACTGAGCTGTGAGGGAAGCCCCTGAAAGGATATTACATTTTATAACTGTTTTTCCTGCATTTATTGAGATGACCAAGTGAACTTGGGAGAGTAAGGCAGGGCTTGGGGGCTTGGGGCAGGGGTGTACCTGGGGGGACCCGAGGTGCAGCAGGTACTCAAGGGTCAATCGAACCGGGATCTCCTGCATTGAGGCGGATTCTTTACCAACTGAGCTGTGAGGGAAGCCCCTGAAAGGATATTACATTTTATAACTGTTTTTCCTGCATTTATTGAGATGACCAAGTGAACTTGGGAGAGTAAGGCAGGGCTTGGGGGCTTGGGGCAGGGGTGTACCTGGGGGGACCCGAGGTGCAGCAGGTACTCAAGGGTCTCTCTCAAGGTGCCCAGCTCCCGCTCCAGGCCGCTGTACGTGTCCCAAACACGCTCTCGCTCCTCAGGTTCCAGAAAAAGAGAGACACAATTAGCATGCCCTCCCACCATCTCTTTCCTCATTCTATCTTCTCCTAGCTGAGCAGGAGGAAGTGTCCCCTGGGGCTATAAGGACTACAATCCCAAGGCCCTCTTTGCTCAGACTACTGGGAACCCCAGCATCTGTGTGGAACCTGCCATTCCAATGAACAGCTAGTGCAGACACAGAACAGCTTTTCCTGAATCTTCTGGATTACCTCTACACTCCTCTAGGGCGACAGAGTCCACAGATCTAATGAATTCTTGGGACAGACAAAGCACAAACCTTATGCCCCACTGGGCAGCAGAAACTTCTTTGCCAGTACCAATAATAACAAGAGCAGCTAACGTTTATTCGGCACTTACTTAACATTATTTGGCACATTTACTTGACCCTGTTCTTAGCTCTCACTTAATTCTTGTGAGGTAGATACTATCAATGTCTCCATTTTACAGTAACAATAATGACAGCTAACACAAGTGATGCTTACCATATACTAGGTGCATAAGTTAAATATTCTGTGATTCGTTTACATATACTTATGAAATCTTCACAATGGCCATAAGAAGTAAATATTACTTTTATTGTCTCAAGTTTACAGAAGAGGCATCTAAGGTCCAGAGAGGTTAAGTAACTTTTCTAAGGTCACACAGCAACTGTGAGTGGGAGCTGAGATTCAAAGCCAGGAAGTCCATATCAAAATCACCCCCTTTAAATGGCTAAATTAAATACTGTTGTTTCTTGGCTGCTTGCGCCTCACCCGCTAGGACTGTCAAGATCATTGGTTTCAAAAGGAGGGGGAGTCTCAAGAACTACCTTCTCAAGAGTCTTTGGGGGAAAGTTCCCTTTAGTAACAACTTGGAGAGTCCTGGGGTCTCCTAGGAGGTATGCCCCTTCTCAGATGCTCACCTGGGTCAGGTGACAGAGAGTGGCCCTCACACTGACTAATCGGTCCTGCAGGAGGCGCTGGTGCCCCCAGGCCCTCCCAGGAGCTGCAGCTTCCCTGCTTGTTTGGCCCAGCTGCTGTCGAGTCAGTTCCAGAGCTGCTTCTAATTGCTCCTGCACCAAGGGAGAAGATGGTTAGACTTCTGAAACCATACCCAGCCTCAGGGCAAGGAAAAGCTGGCTTCTGGTATCCTCTAGTATCCTGGGGGTCAGGATGGGCTAAGGGCAAGTGGAGAGGCCAAGTGTCCCTCCCTCCCCTGTCCCAGAGTCCTGTACCTTCTCCTCCTGCCTCTGATCTATCTCCTCCTGCAGTCTTCTCAGGAGCCGGTCTTGCCCGCACAACTTGGTCAACAGAGTCTGGAGAAAGGAGGACAGGAGCTGTTTATGGACCAGACATGGCTCTTCGCCCCACCCACCCTCCCACCTTCCAAAACATTCTATCCCCAATTCTGCGAATTCAACAAAGGTTGGATCAGGAGCGCTTACATCTGTCTCCAAGCTTTGATGGAAGGTTGAGTCTAGAGGGGGTCCTGGCTGAGGAGAAAGAGAAAAGTTGGGGGTCACATCCCCAAACAAGTCCTCACTGTAGCTCAGTGCTGAGCTGAGCCCTATTTCTACTGGCTGGCACTCCTTGTCCTTATTAGCTTTGTTCCAAGCTTTAGCAAAGCAAACCTCAGTAGACTAATTGCCAGACTTCTGGCTTTAGGAAGATCCAGTGGGCTTTGCTACCAATAACTATTGCAAATACAATAACTGATGGAGAAAATTTAGACAGTTCCTTTGTGATTGAGAATAAAACAAGGATGCTCACTGCCACGGTGACAGTTCACCAGTGTTAGAGATCTTGAGAAGCGCTGTAGCTTAAGAAAAAGAAAAGTGTAAAGGCAGGAAGGAGAATGATAAAACCATCATTATTCACAGATGATGCACTCATCTGCCCTGAAAATCAACAGAATGAAAAAATTATTCAAAGAAAAAAACAAAAAACTTTAAAAATTATTAGAGCAAATAAGAGAATTCCGCAAGGATGCCCAATGTAAAAGGAAGTTACAAACATTATCTCTACATCATCAATAACTATTAATAGAAAATAATTTTTTAAAAATAAGAATACACCATTCAAATAACCATAAAAACTATCAGCGTTCCCTTAACTAACAGCACACAAAATCTCTATGGGAAAACTTTAAGATTCAAATGAAAGATGAAGAAGATGCTTGAGAGTCCCTTGGACTGCAAGGAGATCAAACCAGTCAATCCTAAAGGAAATTGATCCTGAATATTCATTGAAAGGACTGATACTGAAGCTGAAGCTCCAATATTTTGGCCACCTGATGCGAAGAGCCGACTCATTAGAAAAGACCCTGATGCTGGGAGAGACTTGAAGGCAGCAGGAGAAGGGGATGACAGAGGATGAGATGGTTGGATTGCACCACTGACTCAATAGACATGAGTTTGAGCAAACTCCAGGAGTTGGTGAAGGACAGGGAAGCCTGGCATGCTGCAGTCCAGGGGGCCACAAAGAGTTGGACATGGCTGAGCGACTGAACAACAAGAAGATTGTGTGACTGGTGGAGAGATATTCTGTATACATATGTCACTGAGTTTTCAGGAGCCCTAGGAAACTAACATAGCACCCATGCAGGCACCTTGAAATGCCCAGCCTTCTCCAGGCACACTAGTCAATGAGATAACATTCACTATAGCAAAGAAAGCATGGGAGGGGGCTCTGGCAGATTCAAGGTGCCCCAGGATACCTACCAATAAAACGATGGAAGCCCGGGTCCCAGGAGGTCTTGGAGGGAGCTGGAGATACGTGGAGGTTCCAGAGTGGGCCTGGGAGGACTATTCAAATAGAGATGTTTAGAAATTGGCATGTCTTACTAACAGATATAGAAAGGATGTGTCTGGCATTGAAGCACCATAGGAGACTCTCTGAGGTTCAGAGCTGGGCCCCCAGAGCTTCAGTTATCTTTTCTCCAGCTGTGTGCCACTGTGGGGACACGCAGGATGATAATAAACGAACAGCCTGCAAAACAGTCCCAGGGACCAATGAAAGCTGCGGTCTACTCTTACTCTCACATTTGTGGTTAGCTGTGGGTTTTCTGGGCTGCAATCCCGTGATGCTCAGAGAAAATAGCAGGTGACCAACTTGGAAAGAGAAAACTGGACACACGAGGCAGAGGCAATGCACACTGCCCTCACAGTATTGTATCAGAGGAGCATATTCTGGACTATTCCATAATGTTTAAGGGGTAATAACTGCCAAAGACCAGCCTGAAGACAGCCCTGAGAACTGACGGGAGATAAAGTTCACTCTCCCGTTCACATCTGAACCCAGCTGCGATTATGCTGAACTACAATGTCCCTGATACCCAGGGGCCAACGGCTTAGAGATTGGCCTGGAAAGGCAGCCCCCTGGCCATGTGGGTGTTGTAGTCCCTCTCCCTGCCATCTCTGCTCACTGGTGTTCTGGCCTCTTGACTCCAGTGCTGAGGACTCCTGGGGGGCCTTCCTCCTCTAGCCTCAGAAGAAGGTCCTCGGCGGGGAGTGGGGGGCCTGGAGAGGGTCTGGCGCTGGAGGCCCCAATCCAGGGGAGGCCGGACATCGATGCGACTCAGGGGGGTATGGGGTCTGGCAGAAGGTGCTGTGTCTCCGGAGGAGGGCGGAAGTCTGCGTGCAGGAGCAGAACGGGGCCGGGGGAGGCTCAGAGGCGAGGGAGGACGAGAGAGGGGTGTGAAAAGGCTGTGGAGAGGAGAGAAAAGGCGAACTGCGTCAAGAGCTCCCTCATCCCACCATCCATCGAGTCAGCCTCAAAGACGTGACTCTGTTCAGTGTATCTCATTGTCCCTCTGGAGCAGAACTCTCCTCTCGTAGCCCGATCCCGAATAATTTCCCTCTTTGTGACATCCCCTCCTTAGGACTTCTCAGCAGACTCTGACCCCGCAAGCGTCCAGCAAGTCTCACACACCTTCGAGAAAGCGCTAAGCCACTCCCCTAACCAGTCCCAGCCCTGCCCTTCGGCCAAGCCCTCAGAAACTCAGCCCTATAGAACCTCCTCATCCCAGACTCCCTCGTCCAACTCACTCTGGGCTCCTCGTCCTCCGAATTCGGGGTCCAGATTGCAGGTCAGCTGTGGGGCTGGGAGTGAGCAGCCCAAGTCGGCCACGACCTCTGGAGAGCCGCGCCACCTCTGGAGATTCTGAGTCGCGCCCCTCTTCCGCGGCCCTGTTCACTTCTGGAGGACCACCGGGGCCGCCTGGGCCCTCCCCAGTCTGGGGCCGTGCAGATGACCTTGGCTGCCCACTAACGAATGGACACAGAAAAAAGACATCACTCCTTTGAATCTTATAATAGCCCTTATTCTCATTTCACCGACAAGGGATCTACAAAGAAAAAAAAGGGAGGTAGTGCACTATCAACTGTTGTCCCCATTTTGCAGATACGGAAACTGAGGCCTAAGTAGTGTCTCGTGCAACGCCACAAGGTCCATCCAGGTCGCTGGGACCAAACTATGCATCTCCAGACCAAACAATGGGCAAGTAGACAGAGACAGCCTAGAACCTTTCCTTTTTTTAATCTGACATTGTTTAGGTGGCAGCCTCACAGAGTGGAGATTTCTGGGGGAGCGGTATTGATGGACATGGAATAGAACAGGACATGGAACAACAGGACCGGTTCCAAATTGGGAAAGAAGTACGTCAAGGCTGTGTATATCGTCTGCCTGCTTATTTAACTTATATTGCAGAGTACATCATGCAGAATGCCAGGCCGGATGAAGCACAAGCTGGAATCAAGATTGCCAGGGGAAATATCAGTAACCTCAGATACACAGATAACCCCACCCTTGTGACAGAAAGTGAAGAAGAAATAAAGAGCCTCTGGATGAAAGTGAAAGAGGAGAGTGAAAAAGCTGGCTTAAAACTAAACATTCAAAAAACTAAGATCATGGCATTTGGTCCCATCAGTTCATGGCAAATAGATGGAGAAACAATGGAAACAGTGAGAGACTTTATTTTGGGGGGCTCCAAAATCACTGCAGATGTTGACTGCAGCCATGAAATTAAAAGACACTTGCTCCTTGGAAGAAAAGCTATGACCAACCTAGACAGCATATTAAAAAGTAGAGACATTACTTTGCCGACAAACAGCCATCTAGTCAAAGCTGTAGTTTTTCCAGTAGTCATGTATGGATGTGAGAGCTGGACCATAAAGAAAGCTGCTGCTGCTAAGTCGCTTCAGCCGTGTCCGACTCTGTGCGACCCCGTAGACGGCAGCCCACCAGGTTCCGCCGTCCCTGGGATTCTCCAGGCAAGAACACGGGAGAACCAAAGAATTGATGCTTTTGAACTGTGCTGTTGGAGAAGACTCTTGAGAGTCCCTTGGACTGCAAGGAGATAAAACCAGTCAATCCAAAGAAAATCAGTCCTGAATATTCATTGGAAGGACTGATGCTGAAGCTGAAACTCCAATACTTTGGCCACCTGATGCGAAGAACTGACTCACTGGAAAAGACCCTGATGCTGGGAGAGAATGAAGGCGGGAGGAGAAGGGGACGACAGAGGATGAGATGGTTGGATGGCATCACCGACTCCATGGACATGAGTGTGAGCAAGCTTCGGGAGTTGGTGATGGAAAGGGAACCCTGGCGTGCTGCAGTCCATGGGGTCGCAAAGAGTCGGACAGGACTTAGCGACTAAACTGAACTGAGCTGAATATTAATGGACAAAGCTGTCGGCGGAGCTCAGAGAGAGATACTTTTTGCCGATTGGAAATGGTTTCCTGGAGGTAGGACCTGAAGGGCGGAGTCGCCTTAGCTAGGAGACTAGGGATTGGACACTGAAGGTGTCAGGGCCTCAAGGGGAGGAGTTTGGGATGATTAGCCGGGCCCAGATTGGAGGTACAGGAACAGGGGCGTGGCCTAAGCGTATACTCACCAATCGTCCCCCTCCGCGCGAGAGGCCCTTCCCAGCGCGCGTAACCAGCCCCGCAGGTCCTCTAGTGTGTCAGCAGCTAGAACGTAGGTCCTCATGCCCGGGTGCTCTGCCTGCGAGAAGAGAGAGCTGGGGGACTGGGACATCGGGCCCTCTAAGAAGAAGGATGCCATGGACCCTGGTAAAAGTCTTTTATCTCCAATACTGGATGCTGCATGCCTGCCCCCACTGCCCAGTGCCTTAGTTCCCACTGGGGAAGGGACTCACGGTGAAGGTGAAGCGCCGCCCTCGGGGAGCTCCTGGCCCATCTGGCCTGATACTGTAGCTGGGCAGCAGGACGCTTCCCAGGACGCTCTCCTCGCGGCTGTCTGCAAAAGAGAGGCTGGGATAATGGGTCACACAGAGACCTGGAGGCCCAGACACTCGAGGAAAGGGAGACGGGGAGGGGGGCCCCCGCCCACCCATGCCAGCTGGGGCACTGACCCTTGTAATAGAAGAGGCAATGGCCAGAGAGGACGAACCAGCGGCGTTTCCAGAGCCGGAGCCCGGAGCTGTCCTGGGGAGACAGAGTGGAAGTAGAGAGGGGCGGGAAAAAGGTGGAGATAGCGACACTTGGAAGCAAAGACCCACAGAAAGGGGAGGAGAAGAGAGACATATTAGATGTAAGAGATTCAGGTGGAGAACTGGAAACCAGTGGGTTGCAGCTGAGGGGACATAGATTTTAGACACAGCGGGACCTGAGTATGACTCCTAACCCCAGCACTTTTACACTGTGCCCTTCAGCAAGTCATTTCTCCACTAGGAACCTCATGGTTTCTCATCTGTCATTCGGGGGTTGAGAAATTACAGGAAGACTGGGATAGAAAGATACTTCACCACACACTGGCAGCAGCTTTCTGTAGGAGAACTTGGCCAATTTAACATGGCATGTGAGACACAGAGAGGTCAGGAAGGTGATGCTGAGCCATACCCTTCGTCTCCCCATTTCCTCTGCCAGAACTAATCCATCTCCAACCTTGTGCTCCTCTTCTCTTCCATCCCTTCCCACAGGAGCAGCATGATCTTTTAAAAAAGTATTTACTTTTACTTGTTTATTTGGTTGTACCAGGTCTTAATTCCAACATTCTTGATCTTCATCCTGGCATGTGGGATTTTTTAGTTGTGGGGTGTAGGATCTAGTTCTCAGTTCAGGGATGGAACCTGGGCCCCCAAATTGGGAGTGAGGAGTCTTAGCCACTGGACCACTGGGCAAGTCCCCACTCATGATTTCTTAAAATTATGAATCAGATCATGTGAGTCCCCTGCTCAAAACAGAGATGACTGTCACACTTAGAATACATCTCAAATTCCTTACCCTAACTTGCTCCCTTACAAGCATCTCCAACTCCAGTACACATAAGAATCAGCATCAGGGCTTATTAAAACACAGACCCCTCGTTCCCTCCCCCAGCATTCTCCACTCAGTAGATTTGGGGTGGGAGCTGACAATGTGTATTTCTAGAAAGTTCCCAGGTGATGCTGATACTGCTGGTCTGGGACCACTCTTAGAGAACTCTTCCTTGCCGCCTGTCGCTCCTCCTTCTCTCACCTTAGCTCCCTCCAAACACCAAATTTTTGCCTGCTGCAGGGTCCTTTGCTTTCAGATTCCCTCTGCTCCCCAGATCTTCACACAGTGGGATCCTTCTTGACATGTAATTCTCAGCTCAAATGTCATCTCCCCAGAGACACCTTCCCTGACCAACAGTCAAATGTAGCTCTCATCCTTCAGCCACCTTCTAGCATGTTTTCCTATGTTATTTCTTCCTGCTCAGTCATTAGGTCGTGTCCGACTCTTTGTAACCCCATGGACTGTGGCCCACCAGGCTCCTCTGACCACAGGATTTCCCAGGTAAGAATACTAGACTAGGTTGCCATTTCCTTCTCCGGGGATCTTCCCAACCTAGGCATCAAACCTGCATCTCCTGCATTGGCAGGAGGGTTCTTTACCACTGAGCCACTGGGGAAGCCTGTGTTATTTCTTCACAGCACTTCATTTCCCACCATCTGAAATCATCGAATCCATTTTTATATACATTAATTTATTATTCATCCCTGCCATCTTGGATGTAGCTAGATACTTGTTTGTTTTATTTACATGATATGTGCCCCAGGGCTTGGCACAGGGTAAATGTTCAAGAAGTAGTCATGGCAGGAATGAACGAGTTGACAGAATAAGGGAGGTAGCAGGGATCGGGAAAAAAAAAACAAAAAACCATATTTGGAGACTTGGAAGAAGAGAAATGGTGGACAGCCAAGGTGCAGCCTCTGACATGACTTGGAGGGTCCTTTCTCTTCTCTCACTCACTCTACCTGTTTATGAAGCCAGCCTCGGATGTGCACAGGGAGGTTGGGGTCCCTTCTGAGCGCATTGCCCCGCTTGCCGAAGGCNTCTAGTGTGTCAGCAGCTAGAACGTAGGTCCTCATGCCCGGGTGCTCTGCCTGCGAGAAGAGAGAGCTGGGGGACTGGGACATCGGGCCCTCTAAGAAGAAGGATGCCATGGACCCTGGTAAAAGTCTTTTATCTCCAATACTGGATGCTGCATGCCTGCCCCCACTGCCCAGTGCCTTAGTTCCCACTGGGGAAGGGACTCACGGTGAAGGTGAAGCGCCGCCCTCGGGGAGCTCCTGGCCCATCTGGCCTGATACTGTAGCTGGGCAGCAGGACGCTTCCCAGGACGCTCTCCTCGCGGCTGTCTGCAAAAGAGAGGCTGGGATAATGGGTCACACAGAGACCTGGAGGCCCAGACACTCGAGGAAAGGGAGACGGGGAGGGGGGCCCCCGCCCACCCATGCCAGCTGGGGCACTGACCCTTGTAATAGAAGAGGCAATGGCCAGAGAGGACGAACCAGCGGCGTTTCCAGAGCCGGAGCCCGGAGCTGTCCTGGGGAGACAGAGTGGAAGTAGAGAGGGGCGGGAAAAAGGTGGAGATAGCGACACTTGGAAGCAAAGACCCACAGAAAGGGGAGGAGAAGAGAGACATATTAGATGTAAGAGATTCAGGTGGAGAACTGGAAACCAGTGGGTTGCAGCTGAGGGGACATAGATTTTAGACACAGCGGGACCTGAGTATGACTCCTAACCCCAGCACTTTTACACTGTGCCCTTCAGCAAGTCATTTCTCCACTAGGAACCTCATGGTTTCTCATCTGTCATTCGGGGGTTGAGAAATTACAGGAAGACTGGGATAGAAAGATACTTCACCACACACTGGCAGCAGCTTTCTGTAGGAGAACTTGGCCAATTTAACATGGCATGTGAGACACAGAGAGGTCAGGAAGGTGATGCTGAGCCATACCCTTCGTCTCCCCATTTCCTCTGCCAGAACTAATCCATCTCCAACCTTGTGCTCCTCTTCTCTTCCATCCCTTCCCACAGGAGCAGCATGATCTTTTAAAAAAGTATTTACTTTTACTTGTTTATTTGGTTGTACCAGGTCTTAATTCCAACATTCTTGATCTTCATCCTGGCATGTGGGATTTTTTAGTTGTGGGGTGTAGGATCTAGTTCTCAGTTCAGGGATGGAACCTGGGCCCCCAAATTGGGAGTGAGGAGTCTTAGCCACTGGACCACTGGGCAAGTCCCCACTCATGATTTCTTAAAATTATGAATCAGATCATGTGAGTCCCCTGCTCAAAACAGAGATGACTGTCACACTTAGAATACATCTCAAATTCCTTACCCTAACTTGCTCCCTTACAAGCATCTCCAACTCCAGTACACATAAGAATCAGCATCAGGGCTTATTAAAACACAGACCCCTCGTTCCCTCCCCCAGCATTCTCCACTCAGTAGATTTGGGGTGGGAGCTGACAATGTGTATTTCTAGAAAGTTCCCAGGTGATGCTGATACTGCTGGTCTGGGACCACTCTTAGAGAACTCTTCCTTGCCGCCTGTCGCTCCTCCTTCTCTCACCTTAGCTCCCTCCAAACACCAAATTTTTGCCTGCTGCAGGGTCCTTTGCTTTCAGATTCCCTCTGCTCCCCAGATCTTCACACAGTGGGATCCTTCTTGACATGTAATTCTCAGCTCAAATGTCATCTCCCCAGAGACACCTTCCCTGACCAACAGTCAAATGTAGCTCTCATCCTTCAGCCACCTTCTAGCATGTTTTCCTATGTTATTTCTTCCTGCTCAGTCATTAGGTCGTGTCCGACTCTTTGTAACCCCATGGACTGTGGCCCACCAGGCTCCTCTGACCACAGGATTTCCCAGGTAAGAATACTAGACTAGGTTGCCATTTCCTTCTCCGGGGATCTTCCCAACCTAGGCATCAAACCTGCATCTCCTGCATTGGCAGGAGGGTTCTTTACCACTGAGCCACTGGGGAAGCCTGTGTTATTTCTTCACAGCACTTCATTTCCCACCATCTGAAATCATCGAATCCATTTTTATATACATTAATTTATTATTCATCCCTGCCATCTTGGATGTAGCTAGATACTTGTTTGTTTTATTTACATGATATGTGCCCCAGGGCTTGGCACAGGGTAAATGTTCAAGAAGTAGTCATGGCAGGAATGAACGAGTTGACAGAATAAGGGAGGTAGCAGGGATCGGGAAAAAAAAAACAAAAAACCATATTTGGAGACTTGGAAGAAGAGAAATGGTGGACAGCCAAGGTGCAGCCTCTGACATGACTTGGAGGGTCCTTTCTCTTCTCTCACTCACTCTACCTGTTTATGAAGCCAGCCTCGGATGTGCACAGGGAGGTTGGGGTCCCTTCTGAGCGCATTGCCCCGCTTGCCGAAGGCGTGCACCTTGCTCACTGCCCGCGTGGACTTCTGAGGAGACAAGGAGGACAGAAGTGAATGCGGACATGGGATGGGCATGCAGTGGGACCCAGGCAACCCAAGGCCCTCGCTCAGTGTCTTTAGAAACCTGGTCAAGGAGGGGGCTGAGTTTGGGCCTTAGAATTGTACGCGCATAGTGCAGAGTTAAGAGACACTTTCCATGGGTGGAGAGAGGTGTCTGGAGTCAAGGAAAAGGCCACTGACCACTAGGGAGGGACTTTGGGAATAAAGGGTCCATTGCCAAGGAGAGCATGTCCTTAGCCACCAAAGCCAGAGATGGAGATCCAAAGCCTTGGGGATCTGAACCAGCAACATGGCTGAGTCCCTGGTGATGGGTCAGCTGGAATCAAAGGACACCTTTGATTTGCCAGGGAATGGAATTCCATAGGGACCATGTCCAGGGTGGTGGTGTGAGCTCCAAATCCCTCCATTCCGATAGATGCCACCCCACCCCACCCCAACCCCGTCACCACGGATATCCCAGGCCAGATTCCCAAAGGATGCCCTTCCTTGGCAATGGTGCTGACGAAGGTCAGAATCAAGTCTACAGAATCTGAACTTGGGAAGCTGGAAATGAGTGAGGGGAGGGGCTGGAGGACAAGAAAATTAATGTCACTGCTGAACTTTGGTCTGGGAAGACGATTTGGGAGGCAAGTATCTCGGGCCGCATGAGGCCTTTATGGTCAGAGAAAGGTCTTTCCTTTATCAGATTTCAGAACCGGGGAGATGGCATGGCTAGAGACAGGATTTCTTAGTCCCTAGTAAGAGTACATACTGAGTTCCTGGCTGGGGAGGGGGGAGGCCACGGCTGGGGAGTGGCCTTATCCTAGCAACCAGAGTCAAGCAGGATTGTTAGTCTGGCTTCACATTAGGAAAATACTTTGGGGTGGGGACAGCTGGGAGTGTCTCTGAATTCCTAGCTTTGGTGGGTGGGCAATTTGGGACTTTGCTAGGTCTGGCAGACCCCATTGCTAAAGATCCTTGCTCTTGACAACCGGAGTCCCTTGGGGGGCGCCAAAAGCAGGGCTTAGAAACAGGAGGATCAGGGAGCCCAGAGCACCCCCCGGCTCCTCCCCAGCCCCACGGAGAAGTCGAACCTTGGTGCCCAGGCCGCCGAGCGAGGAGATGGTCGAGGCGCTGCTGGCTAGGCTGAGGCTGCTCCGGGGTCTGCCGTCCTCCATTGGGGGCTTGCGGAGAGAAAAAAGGGAGCTGTGTGAGCCTCTCTCTGCAGATGACCCGGGTGGGGACAGAGACAGGGTCAGGGGCTTGCAGGTCGGAGGAGGCTGCGGAGAAAGAGCCTGTTGTTTGAAGCCTGGGGGTGCTGGGGGAGGCCCTGGCCTGGGACCGCATACCAAGAGTGATGCCAAGAGAGGTGGGCGGCCCTGGCAGCTGTGGGGAGGAGGGGGGGGGAGTCATCTGTAGCCCGGGACAGAGAATAGGGGCCCCTTTATTCTTGCCCTCCTGCCCTCTGGCCAGGAATTTGACCCTCTCTGCGCTCAGGAACCCTTCATTCCCTGACTCTTTCCGGGGCTACCCCCGGCCCCGCAGCTACCTGTCTCCTGCCCTTCCTCCCACATGCACCCCTAAAACATCTCTGCCAAGTCCCAGGACACCAGGAATGTGCACTCGGGCAGCTCCTCGCAGCCCAGCCAGGGGACTTACCGGCTCTGGGGTCCGGAGGGCAGAGAGCACACGAGGGCAGGGTGGGTGCTGGGAGAGCCCGCCCCAGCCCCCGCCTCGGCCGCCTCTCCGGGGCGGCCTCTCGCAGCCTCTGCTCTCACCTGCTCACCCACACCCTTTTCGTCTCTTTGTCCCTGAAGGGGTCTCTTCCTCAGACGATCTCTCTTCCTCTCACCCTGTCTCTCTCTCCAGTCTCACCTTCTGTCTCCGCGTCTCTGGCTCTCGAATCCCTCGTCTCTCCCAGTCGCTCCCTCACTCCTCTCCTCCGCAGCACCCCCACCCCGCATGCCACTTTCCCTCCCAGTCTTTCTTGTTTCTGTCCAGTTCTTTCTCTGGGACTCACGGAGTTCTCGTCTTTAAGTCTCCATCCCCTTTTCTCTCTCTCTCTCTCCCTCCCTGTCTCGCCCCGTCTCTCCCTCTCCCTTACAATCTCTTTCTCTTTCTCTCCGTGGCCCTCCACGACCGCTGTTTCCTCCTCTCCCGGATTCCCCTTCTCACTTTCTCTCTTCCTCGCTCGCCCAGTTTCTCTTTCCTCTCTGCGGGTCCTTCCCTCCCTCTGCCAGCCGCCCACGCGTCTGTCTCCCCTCCCAATCCCAGCTGACCCCGCCCCTCCTGGCCTCCCCACCGCAGCCTGACCTCTGGCTCAGCTGCCCCCGCAGCCGAGGGGAGGGGTTGGGGGCGACGTCTAGCCCCCTCCCCGACCGCTAGATCCCTGCTGGACTGGAGCCTGGGCCACCGGGGTCCCATAAAAGCTGAAGCTAGGATTCCTAAATATTTGGCGAGTTGGAACTGGGCCTGGACTCCAGGGCCTCAGTGGATTGGTCGCTGTCAGGGGCCGGGGTCACTAGCGCGCCCTGAGTGGTGATCACTAGGATCTTGGAAGGCGCGGGGGCTCAGACTCCTGGACACCTGGAAAGGTGTGAGCTAGGATTCAGGACTGCTGGGCTGTGAATGGAGCCCGGATCTGGAAGGGTGGCTTTAAGTGGACGGGTCCAAGTGTGCCAGTGACGAGGAGTGGCCCAGATTCCTGAGCGAGCAGGGTCAAGTGGCCAGGGTCAATGTCCACCTCGGATTCACGCGAGAATTCCGCTCTAGACTGAGGATGACCTCTTCAGGAGGGAGACTTGAGTCGTGGGCATATTTTGAAGAACAGGATTACGGGGTGGGGCGGGAGGGATGGGGGTGAGTGGCAGGGGGCTGTGCGGGGGAGGACTGAGACTGTGTTCCTGGGCCTGGAATTTGTGGCAGAAGACCCCCCCACTCCCATGAGGTTCCGTTGGTGCTACACAGCCAGAATTTCAGTTTGTGTAAGCAGAGGTTTTTT
The DNA here is from genome assembly GCA_006410675.1 of Oreotragus oreotragus. Lineage (NCBI taxonomy): Eukaryota > Metazoa > Chordata > Mammalia > Artiodactyla > Bovidae > Oreotragus > Oreotragus oreotragus. Next base: position 697,387 of record SJYX01015955.1, read on the forward strand.
GTTTTGTTTTGGTAAATTTGAAGCAGGTGGAACCTACCAGTGGAGACTTGCGCCCGAGACAGGGAAGGCGTGTGAATTTTTGGTTAAGTATCCCCTCACCACGGTAAAGAATCTGCCTGCAATGCAGGAGACCTGGGTTCGATCCCTGGGTCGGGAAAATCCCCTGGAGAAGGGAACGGCTATCCACTCCAGTATTCTTGCCTGGAGAATTCCAGGGACAGAGGAGCCTGGCCGGCTAGTCCATGGGGTCGCAAAGAGTCGGGCACAACTCAGCGACTAACACCTTTACTTTCACCACGTACTTGTTGAGTACCTACTATGTGCCATGCAGTGAGCAAAGCAAAGTGCCTGCCTTCAGGGGGCTTACACATTCTGTCTCTTTGGCAATGAATCTAGACTCTGCTGTGACCGCCTTGGGGAAGTGATTTCATTCCCAAGCCTCAGTTTCCCCATCTGTGATATGGGAACAATAATACTCTCCCACACCAGGTAGGAAGTCGAACAGATGGAAAGTGGGAGACTCTAGACTGGGGCCTGGTTTTAAGTTAGAGGCGAGGCATTTGCCTGGAACTAGGGTTAAACGAGCT
>SJYX01015955.1:703156-714703 GCA_006410675.1 Oreotragus oreotragus
TTCAGAAGCAACTGAAGATGAGGCAGAAGCCGAGGTCTCCTCTGCCATCTCTCTGAAAAGTTCCTTCCTGAGCGCCTGGGTGTATCGACCAGGAGAAAACACGGAGGAAGATGAGTATGAGGACGAAGATGATGAATCAGGAGCAGCTGACTTGGGACCCAGCCCCTCCCTTCAGACCCAGAGTGCCCTCCTCAGGGACCAGATTTATCAGCCTGGAGAGAAAACAGACGGAGAGGAAGCTGCTGAGAAGTGGGGAGAAGCTGAGCCCTGCCCCTTCCGAGTGGCCATCTATCTACCTGGAGAGAAGCCCCCACCTCCCTGGGCTCCTCCTCGGCTGCCCCTCCGACTGCAAAGACGGCTCAAGTCTGCACAAACCCCCACCAGGCATCTGGACCTGGAACCTCTCCCAAAGACCAGAAAGGTGGGTACTGAGAACTTAGATTCTTGAGGTTAGGGAGGAGAGGGCTGGGGGCCGGCACTCCTGGGCCTGGGGACCCAAGGACTGGAGGCCCCGCCTCCTGGCTCCCCCATGTTGCAGAGGGTTGCATGTGAGCTCCGTTGGGAGGGCTGTGTTCACGTTCATGCAATCCTTTGCAAGAGGCTGGCCCCTGTGGGAGGAAGGAGCCTCTGAGCTCATGTCAACCCCAGGGCCCACCTCCACCTTCAGTGAGTCAGCTGAGGAATCACTTGGCAGGTGAGATAACAAGCCAGATGACAGGCATTGTTGTGCAACTCATTTTTTTGTTGTTTCTTTTTCTCCCCACCTGCGGCCCTTTTATCTTGTGTGCGTGTGTCTCCCCGTGTCTGTGCCCGTCCATCTCAGGTGCGCTTCTCTGAGAAGGTCTCCGTCCATTCCCTGGTTGTCTGGGCAGGACCGGCCCAGGCCGCCCGCAGAGGCCCCTGGGAGCAGTTCGCCCGGGATCGAAGCCGCTTCGCCCGACGCATCGCCCAGGTCCAAGAGGAGCTGGGTCCCTACCTCACCCCTGCTGCCCGGGCCAGGGCTTGGGCACGTCTTGGGAACCCTCCCACTTCCCTGGCCACCGTCCCTGCCCCTACCCGGACCTCACCGATGTCCCCCCTCCAGGCCACGCCGTTAAGCCGCGCTCCAGCCTCTTCCTCCCCTCCCTGTTTGTCTCCTTGCCTAGACCTCGGTGGGAGGCGTGGCTAATGTGAAGTAGTTTTTGTGTTAACTATTTATTTGACCGTTGGTTTATATAATAAATAAAGCTTTTTGTAATAAGCAGCGTCTCCGTGTGTGCCTGAGCTGACAGTATTCACTACTCCTGAGTCCCCAAGATAGTTGAGGGGGGAAATACATAAAGGCCAGCACTTCCATGGAAGATAAACTACACTTCCCATCATCCCTTGAATCTGCCTCTTCCCATCCGGAGGCTTCTTTGAACTAAGGACTGGTGGGTTTTGCCGGGTTTTTGTTTTTGTTTTTTGCTTCCGCCTACATTTTATTAAACCTAGGACAGTTATCTCCCCAAAGGGTCTGGGAGGTGAACTCACTAATTACTAAAAAAGGGTTAAGCTCCAGTTTGCTGTGTGCTCCTGAAATACAGACGTCCTCCCTACTGGCAGATGTCAGTTCCCCAAGGCTTTTACACTTATAAATGTACCTGATTTCACATTTATAAATCCTATGGCCATAAACTGTTTCCTTTTCTGTAAAATGCGGCTAACAACTGCACATACCTTAAGAGTTTGTAAGATCCCAAAATGTCATAATTAAAACAGTTTGTTGAATAACATGTTAAGTGTTGGCTACTATTGTAATTATTCTTTCATCCACACATGCATGTCTTCAGTTACCCATCCTCCTTACTGCTCCAACTTAAAAAACTCTTCTCAGCAGTTCAAACAAGAGTGCTCCAAATGCATCCGGTCCAGCCTCATATCCTGCCCCTCCCCACTGGTTCCCCAGCAGGCTGATGCTACACCACCCTTTCATTCCGAAAACCACCTTTGTATGAGCTGCTGCCTGATGTGCCCGTCCTGACCTCTCTGGCTCACATGGTTCCTTGCGGTTATTCAGATGTAGCATAAAAGTATATTTTAGAGATGCCTTGCTCTGACCCAGCCACCTTATATTTTCTTCTTTTATAGCAGGCGAGCATTTTGAATTTTTGTTAAGACCCATCCCCCATGATCGGACTGTGGTTTCAGGAGAGCAAGTGTTGCCCATAAGCCCACTCCCTAGAACACAGAACGGGGCGCCCAGGCGCCATCTAGTAAGTATTGGTTATTAGTAAACTCATGTAAAAGAAGACATGCTGAGGCCCTTTCTTTAAATGAGCAGGCACAGAAGCTGATGAGAGTTATTTATTGAATTTACTCACATGCCAGCTTCCAATCGAAACTGGACAAGCAGATGCCAAAGGCTTGGAGAGGGCAAAGTGGGAAGCGGAAGTCCATGATGAACGTGTCTGGGGCTATACGACCAAACTGGAGCACGAGGTAGTCCGCTGAAGAGGAAGTCAGGAACTGAGGGTGTGTTAGTTCCCTGCCGCGGGCCTCTGAGCCGCGAGAACTACGACTCCCGAGAGGCTGTGCGGCGCCCCGATTCCGCCCAGAATCCCGGAAGTGTGTTTACATGCCCCTCAGCCTTGTTCCCTGGTGGCTCAGACGGTAAAGCGTCTGCCCGCAATGCCGGAGACCCCTGGGTCGGGAAAATCCTGGAGAAGGCAATGGCAGCTCACTCCAGTATTCTTGCCTGGGAAATCCCATGGACAGAGGAACCTGGTGGGCTACAGCCCATGGGGTCGCAAAGAGTCGGACACGACTGAGCGACTTCACTTTCAGCCGTGTACACTACACTTCCCNAAAATCCTGGAGAAGGCAATGGCAGCTCACTCCAGTATTCTTGCCTGGGAAATCCCATGGACAGAGGAACCTGGTGGGCTACAGCCCATGGGGTCGCAAAGAGTCGGACACGACTGAGCGACTTCACTTTCAGCCGTGTACACTACACTTCCCCATAGGCTTTGCAATAGCGTGGAGTCGGCCCTCCCTGCAAAAACGCTCAAGTGCTAATGAGAGAAGTACTTTTTCTCCTGCCCCCTTGCCAAGGTAAATCGGTTCCTAGGAGCTCACGGTCATCCGGATGCACGATCTGGAAGTTCTTGACCGAGGCCCATGTGACCCGACCATGAAAATTGAGCACGTAGGCACGGCTCTCTTTGTTCCACGATGGGACTTTATTTTGCAGCAGGACCAGGCCCTGGCTGGCCCCTCGTTGGAGGCGACTCAGGAGCGATTCTTGTTCCTTAAGGGTAAAGTAGGGGGCGTGGTTAGCCAACTATCAACCAACTTTTTTCCTCCGAAAGCAGAATTTTGAGTCCCTAGTTTTCTCTTCCTAAGACATATAAGTCTGACAAAATCCTCCCGACTTTTGTGACTTTATGCAACCCATCGGCCCCCTGTCCTCTTGTCATCTATGGCCGGTCCCCCAGACCTTCCTCCTCCACTGACCCAGAGATTCTCAAGTTTGGTGGACTCACATTTTTTGGCTGGACACAGATTCTCTGGTTCTGGGCGTTGATTTCCGGAATAATAACATTCATTTTCCGGGGCCCTCGGAATCCCAAGACGTTGGTCTCCTGAGGGTGGTATGGTCCATTTGACCTGCTTCTTTCTCCCTCCCCACTGTTCTACTCCTCTCTCTCATCCCCCCGGACACTCACATAACATAAGGCTCCCAGCTCCTCCCTGATCTGAGCTGTCTCCGGAAAAAAATGTTTCCTTTCTGGATTCACCCCATTGTCGAAGATGCTGAACTTGGTGCCCAAGACGTTAGATCTGCTCAAGGAGAGAAATGGTCAGAATAAAAACAATATTTCTGTTTTGCTTTCCCATGTCATCTCATCAAGTCTTTCAATCCATCCTCTACATAAGACTCTTGTTCCATCTACCAGTCCCAGGTCCCTCTCTTCCTTTGGGGAGAAGGATTTCTAGGCTCCTGCCTTGGGCCTTTAGCAACGCTCTTCCTCTAAGACAGAACTCACATATATGAGCTCTCTTCTGTCACAGGAACTTAGAAGTCCCAGCTCCCTGCCGCTCAATAAGTCAAATGTCTTTAATGCCAGCCTTGCCTCCGAAGTCTTTGGTTCTATTCCCAACCACCCTGGAGTTACAACTTGAAGGACTACATAACCCATCAGTCCCTAAGAGAAAAAGTTCTAGAGCAGGTGGAATTTGTACTCCTGGACTGCTAGGAAATGTAGTTCAATTGTCCCCTTCCTCCCACCCCTTGCCACCTGTTTAGCACACCCATCAGAACTCTGCCCACCTGACTTTGCCCACAAAATTGTCCCCATTCCGAGACAGGTCTGTAGGGTCCAAGGAGATGAGGTAATTAGAGGTTTTGCTCCTTTTTCTCTTGCGTCCCGCCAGAAGGAAGTGCTGTGGATGTGATAAATAGTCCATTAGAATCGACTTCTGATATTTGGCTAGAGCTAGGGATCCAAAAGACCCGGGCTTCCCTGGTGGCAGTGGCGCTAGTGGTAAAGAAGCGACCTGCCAATGCAGGAGACCTTAGAGATGTGGGTTTGAACCCTGGGTCAGGAAGATCCCCTGGAGGAGGTATGGCAACCCACTCCAATATTCTTGCCTGGAGAATCCCATGGACAGAGGACCCTGGTGGGCTACTGTCCATAGGGTCACAGAGTCGAAAAGGACTGAAGTGACAGCGTGCACACAGGGGTCCAAAAACAAGGAAATACTCTGTCCCGAGACAGAGGAAAGGGTAATGGAGCAGTTAAGTGTCCTAAGGCTTGCTGGAAAGGAAAGGGAATCAGTCCTGAATATTCATTTAAAGGACTGATGCTGAAGCTGAAACTCCAATACTTTGACCACCTAATGCAAAGGTCTTCTTCATTGGAAAAGACCCTGGATGCTTGGAAAGACTGAAGGCGGGAGAAGGGGATGACAGAGGATGAGATGGATGCATGGCATCATGACTCATGGACATTGGTTTGAGTAAGCTCTGGGAGTTGGTGATGGACAGGGAAGTCTGCCATGCTGCACTCCATGGGGTCACAGAGTCGAAAATGACTGAGCAACTGAACTGAGGCTTGCTGGTAGATGCAGGGTGTCACCTGGGTCCCAAAAGGGGAGCTTCATTTCACATCTTAATATCTCCCCCTACTCCTTCGGATATTGGGCCCAGGGCTGAGGGAAAGCCAAGGCAGGCAGGGCCTGGCTTCAGAATAGGGAAGGGCTTCACTTGGAACATTACAACAGGACTTTAGTGTTTCATCTGTGAAAACCCTATCTGGCACTGAGTACAGGAAAATCCTCTTTCTGTGGGAGTATGAATAATTGAGAGGCAGTCACACGTGAGAGAGAAATGATCTGACTGAGAGGGTCGTAGCTTGGCTATCAATGGAATAGCTTAGCTTCTGAGAGGGGCCGGGACCTGTCTCAGGATTGGGTGGGACTAGGGCCTAGATTTGGACCAAGTGAGAAGTGAAAGTCGCTCAGCCATGTCCAACTCTTGGCGATCCCATGGACCACAAAGTCCATGGAATTCTCCAAGCCAGAATATACAGGAGTGGGTAGCCGTTCCCTTCTCCAGGGGATGTTCCTGACCCAGGAATCCAACCGGTGTCTCCTGCATTGCGGGCAGATCCTTTACCAGCTGAGCTACCGGGGAAGCCCTAACAAAAGGTGGCAAATACCTGGAGGGTCTGTAAAGAGGGGCGTTTGGGACTCTGAGGAGGCGTGGCCTAGCTGTGAGAAAGGCCAGCTCAACTCGAAAGTGGACAAGCCTGGGTTATGGGATGGGGAGGGCCTACGCCACTGGGCTCTGAGAATAAAGAAGCCCAGTTCTCTGAAGGGCAGGGCCTGGCGTTGGAGCTCAATGAAGAGCAAGGCTTCGATTCGCCTAAGTCAGTCTTGCTCTCACTCAGACCCTGCGAGGTGGGACTTGTTTCCAAGCTGCCAGACCACACCTTCCGGCCGTCGCCTGCCTCCAGGTAGAGATAGTAGAAAGGGAACATGCCCTTGTCTACCCCGCGCTTGTCGCGGCTGATGCGACACTGCACCGTGCGACCGCGCATCGCTGGCCGCATCACATAGGCTTTCATGTCCTCGCCCAGCCAAGGGCCTGGGGCGCAGGAAGGCGTGCGGGGCGAGCTCCCCACATCGCCGCTGCCCGTGCCGTGCGCGCCCTCGGGCACCACTTCGTCGGCCGTCCCTGGGGATTTCCTCATGGAAAACTCCGGCTCCTCTTTCTTCTCTTCCAGGTCTTCGCCCTGGCCCACGCACCAAATTCAAGTTGAGAGACAGCCGGCCCTCCTCGGCCCGCTCACCCTTCCCCGCCCCCCACTTTGCCAACTAGTGCTTGGCCATCCCAGCTCAGGGTTACCGTCGTCTCGACCAGTTTCTGTCTATTGGTCAAGTATCTCAGCCGCCTGCTGATTGGCCAGTACGTTCAATTCCCAAGCTCAAACCCCAAGATCGCTTCAACATTAGCCACACCCATTTCACCTACCAATTGGAGAATCCTCTTGAAAGTACTGCCCATTCCTTTAATACCCGTGGTCACCGGGTCTATATATTAACAACATATAATACCGCCCAGATCTTCCCAACGGAAACTATCTCGCTTTCATTCCTACCAAAATGAGTGCCATCTGGTCCTTTCCTATTTCACCCTCTCCAAAGCTCACTGCCTTTTGGTGGGCTGGATTTTAAGGTATATGCTCACATCAATTCCGATCCTCTAGGTTGAAAATAAAGGGTGCGCACAAAGAACTTCTGCTAGCCCAAACATAACAGGTTCCACCACCAGTAAAAAGGGCCCTTGATTGGGCTGCAGAATTTTAGCGCCCCGCGAGCCTGAGACTAGCCCTCCTCCTCCTATATCTTTGTTGGCTGTGCCACCTCCCACCTTGTTGGAGGCCAAGTCTCCAAGGCCACCGTCACCACCCATTCCAGGGCTTGATCTGGCACTGGGCACTTCATATTCATTTCCAACATCCTGTAATTTGCTCTTGTCCTCAGCACTGGCGCCTAAGGGGTAGAAAAAAAGCCCTGAAAAGACTGAGCTCAGGACACGTGGGTCCCAAGAGCTTGGGACAACGTCATCAGTGCTAGCTGGAGAAGGTCAGAACTCCTAGGTTTCCGACTCCTACTTATTTATCATCAACCTCACTTGCCAGATCCTCCTCCTCCCCTATGTGCACAAATTGAGAAGTCTGTGACTGCCCTGGATCTAAGGACAGGGAGGGGTTAGAGTCCTCTCTTTCTTTTGTCCCAGAGAGAGCATCTGCAAGACTGGGGAACTAAAATGGGAGGAGGGAGCAAATTTGGGGTTATAACCCAGAGTCCTGTTATTGAAATCACTGGTCAAGTCATGAGAATAAAAGGAAATGTCCCTACCATTGAATGTTATTAAGAAAAAGGAATGAAATACTGATAATGCTATAAAATAGATGAACACTGAAAATATGCTAAGCAAAAGAAGCCAATCACAAGAAATTTACACTGTATTATTCTATAAATGAAGTGTCTAAAGAGACAGAAATTAAATTAGTAGTTACTTAGGTCTGAGAGAAATGGGGGTAGGGTGGGGCAGTGACTGATAAAAAATGTATAGGGTTTTCTTTTGTGGGTAATGATAATTAATAATCTAGAATTCATTGTGGTGTGTGTTGCACATCTCAGTAAATACACTGAAAACCATGGAATTGTACAATTTTAAATGAGTGAATTTATATAATATGTGAAATATATCTCAATAGCGCTATTACAAAAAAGGGGGAGGTAGTGCCACATGGACCAGGGGACCAGCTTTCATCCAGTGTCACAGAAATTACCAGATCGATGGCCGGCTGGCCAGCCTTTGCGCTGCAAAAGAGTCCCCGGAGGCTCTTCACAAGGAGGTGGCGAGGCAGGAACATCCAACACGGAGACTTCCTCCAACTCCAGATCAGAACTGCCTGGTAGTCAAGAAAGGGAGGAGGACTGGAGACTGGGATTTCTGAATACCAGGGAAGGAAGAGGGCTGGAGATGCAGTTTCCAGGGGATAGGAGGAGAAGGTTCATGACCTGGACTCCTTGCGGTGAAGCATATCCTGGCCCGCGGGGGTCCTTTGGAGACAGCAAGGACTGAGTGGTTCTAGACTCCTGGGTTCTAGGGGGAGTGGAGTTCTGGGGTATCAACCGCCCAAGGATTTGAGATTACCTGCTTCTGTCGGCGGTAGCAGAGGATCATGCTCGCCACTGCCATCTCCACCGCAGCTCACGGTGCCCAGGATACCGTGGGATCCAGGGCACAAATGCGCCTCTGGCACATTCTCCTGAAGGAAAGGGTTCCTGGGGCCTGGGAGAAGGTGTGGCGAGGCCCATTAACACGAAGCATAAAATCCTGGTCCTCTGAGAAGAGCCGCCTCCTCGGTGGTCTCCCAAACCTCGTCCCTGATTGACTACCCAACCCCCCGGGACCCACTCAGAACCCAAACCTCATGAGTCAAACAAGCACAGCCTTACCACTGAACTGTCGCGATTCCGTGTGTAAACAGTCCCACGCGGGCTCTCCAGTAAATCGGCTTTAAATTACCCAGGCCTGGCCCCGGGGCTTTGCCTACTTCAGCCCTCCGGTTTCTCAGGAGCTGCGTCCCGGCGCTTTTCCAGGCACCTCCCCCAATTCTCCCAAGCCCACGAGTTCCAGGACTTAGACCCCGTCCCGCACTCCCTGGGCGGTCCCCGGCTCTCCCAAGCTCCGCCCTAGCCCAATCACAGAATTCTTTCGGGGCCCACCTCTACGTGCGCCATACCCCGCACTCCCGATCTCTCTGGCCAGGTCCCCGAACTCTCACAGGCCCCGCCCACGGATCTATCAAAGCGCCCCCACCCTCCACGAGCTCCACCAGCCCCCCCGCGCCCAGGCCCTTTAGCCCCACCCCCCACCGCACTCCCACAGGCCCCTCCCTCCAGCCTGTGCTCCCGCCGGACTCGGGGCACCTCTCCTCACCGCTGTCAGCCGAGAAGCGCTCCTCCCCCCGCCTCGGTCTCCGCGGCCGCACTGAAGCATCAGGATTGGCCTGAACCATGAGGGGCTCTTGGCGCTTCCGTCGCTGCTTCTTCTCAAACAGACGCCACTGCGGGAGCGGGAAAGAGGTGGGGTGGGGGTCTAGGAACCGAACTGGAAGACAGGGGTGAAAGGGGGCCTGGGGCAAGGGGAGTCCTTTCATAGGTGGGAGAGTTCCAGGCCTTCAGTCTGTCAGCAACTCCTTCCACAGAACCCTGAGTCCTGGCATCCAGGCCCCTCCTCCCGAAGGACCTAGGAATCCTAAGGACCCAGAACCCTTGTTCCTTAGAAATTTCGGAGTCTCGTCACCAAAACTTGCTTCCTTGAGGATTCCAAATTCCTGTTTTCTCGTTTCCCAATTGCAAAACTTGAAACTCCGAGAGAGCCAGTGAGGACCACTCCCAGATCAAGTCCTGGGGGTGGGACTCCTGAGAGGGTATGGAAGATAGAAGGGGAGGCTTGGCAGGATTCCTGGGCACAGTACCTGCTGTTCCAGCTTCTGCAGTCTCATAGCGGCAAGCTCATCTCCCAGGGCCCTGAGAGAGGTGCAGGCTCATAGTGACAGCAAGCAGGGCACCCCCGTTGCCCAAGAGCCCTTTCCCTTCTTCCCACTGCCCAACTTAGGGTTCTGAACACTTGTGAGGTCACAGAAGAGATAGAACCTGAGTCTGCTCCACCAGTGCTGAAGTTCTTTCTCCCTGCACTGGCCTATCTAGAGTCCAGGGGTCAGAAATCTCAAGCCCCTCCTATCTCAGGACTCAAAGTCCCCAGCCCTTCCTCTTTCAGACCCAGTGGTCCTCATCTGTAGCTCCCTCCCGTTAAGTAGGTAGGATCCAGAAGTCCAAGCCCCCAGCCCTTCCCTGCAAGGCACACATCATTAGGAGACCAGAGCTGCTGAGCAGGTGTGGGCATAATCAAAGTGCCCCCTTGCCCCCTCCATCTCTACCCTCGCCCATCCCATTTCCCCCACTTACTCTTTCTTCAATGTATCACTTTCCCGAGACATTCTGGAGAAGCAAAACATGGAGTCAGGAACCAGACCCAACATCCCAATAGGCTCTGCCCTCCAACACCTGATCTTAAGCTTGGGATTTTCTCCTGGCAACCCAAATTCCAGTGCCAATACTTGTTAAGGACCCTGAAGCCTGTTTCCAGCTTTCACCACTATCAGGAGCCCAGGAGTCCAGCTTGCTCTTCCCCCAATACCTAACTCTCTCCTTCACCCAGACATGAGAACTCAAGACTCTGGACCCCAAACACCTCATCCCCAGTGATCCCAGACCCCCAGTACCCACCTGCCTGGGATCCTAGAGACCTCTCCTCTTCTCCTGCCTGGAGAGGCTTTTCACATTCACACCTCAATTCCTTGCCTGTCTGGCCAATTTCTAAACATAACTGACCACCTCTTTGGAAAACAGGGACATAATCTCTGGATCTCTGGGAAGTAAGCAGGGGAGAAAAGAGGGCTCAGAGGAAGGGCGAGGGATTCTCTTGGAACCTGCCCTAATCCCCCTCCCTTCTGACCCCACCCCAAGCTCTACTTCCAACAAAGCAATGACCTTTGGCCTCTGCTGCAGCCAGGCAACCCTGCTCCAGGGGTTCTAAATGGGAAGAACGTGCAAGTGTTCCTTAAAGGGACCTGCGAGGGGCCTCGTCGCAAGCTCTTTTCTCTCTTACATAAGAAACTTATTATGTGACCTGTGCCAACTATCGATCTGTAAGTTACAGCCACGTCCAGGCGAGAAAATAAATGAGAAAACTACAACTCCCATGAGCCAAAGAGGCCAAGATGCCCGCGGAAGTAGACTCATTTTGCCCCAGGCCGAGAGGGAGTTGTAGTTCTCTTTGAAAGTCTCCCTTCTTTCTCCTAAAAAGCAGGATATGTGGCGTCAAAAGGTAGGGCTTCCAAAAAAGGAGGCTAGGCTTTCGAGGAAAGGCCAGCGACTTCGACAAGGGGCGGAGCCGCTGGCCAGGGGCCCTAGGAACCTGGAGCCAGCGTGGACCAATCAGGCTGCTGAGATAGGATCCTCTGCGGGAAAGTGGGCGTGGCCTAGGGGGGAAAACACCAAGAAAGCTTCGGAGGGCCTATGCGAGGAAGACGCCCTCTGCGGTGAAGGAGAGGTAAGGGGCTGAAGGGTCCTAGACTCTTCGGTCCTGGGAAGAAGGGAGGCGGGGGACCGGAGGGCTGGAAAACTGGATCTCGGGGGAGGACCCTGGTACCTCTAGGTCCTGGGAGAAGAGGAGGCTGAGGCCTCGACCTTTGGGTTTAGGGAAAGAGGGGGTCGAGACCACAGATTCCCGAGTCTAAGCGAAGAGGATGCTGGAAGCCAGGACTCCTGGGTCTGAGGAAGGAAAGGCTGGAGCCTCAGACTCCTAGGTCCGGATAACTAAACGCTTTGAATCTTGATTCTTGGAAGGGGGCGGGGAGCGGCGCTGGAAGTCCAGACTCCTGGGTCCAGGGGGAGGAGGAGTCTTGGGACAGACATATTCCACCTCTCCGCCCCCAACAG
>SJYX01015956.1:0-29940 GCA_006410675.1 Oreotragus oreotragus
TAAATGGCTTATATTCTTAGAATAAAAAAAAAAAGGAAATGTACATAAGAAACCAGATTATAATAAAAAAAAGATGCCTGGTGAGAATGGAATAAGCACAAGGGAAATTATTTGGATGATTTTGACTAATGTATCCTTAAAACTCCTCTCCAGGCTTCTGGTTCTTTTGACTAATTGTCCCCATGTTCCTTATTTCACCCAGGACTACCATTAATCAGGATTTACTCCCATATAGCCTTTTTGGGGGCACTTTTTAAACTGAGATAAACTAACGTAAAAATTCACCATTTTAAAGTGTACAGTACAGTGATCTCTAATATACTCACAATATTGTATAATTATCTCCACTGTCTAATAAGAAAATTTCCATCATCACCCAAAAGAAATCCCATACTTGTTAATAGCCACTCCCAAGTGCCATCTACCCACATCCCCAGGAACAATTCTGTGTCTCTACAGATCTGCCTATTCTGGACATTGCACATAGATGGGATCACAGTATGTAGCTCTTTGTGTCTAGCTTCTTTTACTTACCATAATGTTTTTGAGGTAGGTTCATCATGTAGTACCCTGTATCAGTAGTCCATTCCTTTTTAATGACTGCATAATATTTCATTGTATAGATATACCAATTTTTGTTTATCCATTCTTCAGCTGATGGATATTTGGGTTGTTTCCACTTTTGGTCTATTATGAATCATGCAGCTATGAACATTGGTGTATAAGACTTTTTTTTTTTTAAAAACCAACTTTATTGAGATACAGTTCACATATACAATTCATTTATTTAAAGTGTACAATTCAGTTTTTGAATCATAATCACAGATATCAGTGACCATCACCATGGTCAACTTCCAGAAATCCTCTACATATAAACTACCATGCATAGTTAGAAAGTAGACTAGAGGTAACCTAGGACTGTGGTGGGGGGTAGTGGGTGGGTAGGGACATGGTAATTAATATGTATATGTAATATGTAATTACCCTCTCCTATAAAGAGGGTAATTTGAGTTTGAATAAAGTCACTGATCGCAATAAATAAATAAAGCATTAACACTTAAGCATTGTCCCACTTGCCTCATTTCTCTGTTACCTTCCCAGGTGGTGCTAGTGATAAAGAATCCTCCTACCAATGGAGGAGACATAAGAGACACGGGTTCAATCCCTGGGTCAGAAAGATCCTCTGGAGAAGGGCACTCCAGTATTCAGGCCTGGAGAATCCCATGGACAGAGGAACTTGGTGGGCTACAGTTCAAAGGGTTGCAATGAGTCAGACACGACTGACATGACTTAACACATACTCTCAATGTCCTGATATCAATACCTTTATTGAGCAACTACAGCTTCAGTATAAGAAGACTACTGATGGTTTATGCCTAAATCACCTAATTCACAGCTTCATGGATATCTTTATACCATTCATTGAATGTGTCTACAAAAACAAACTGTCATTCTTTTTTTTAAATAAATTTATTGAGTCATTTAAAGTAACTATTCATGGTTTGCTTGCTTTAAAAAAATATTTATTTATTTATTTTTGGCTGCTCTGAGGGATCTTCATTGTTGCACATGGGCTTTCTCTAGTTTTGACGCATCAGATTCTCATTGCAGTGGCTTCTCTTATGGAGTATGGGCTGTAGAACACTTGGGCTTCAGCAGCTGTGATGCACCTGCTTAGTTGCCATGGCATGTAGAATATTTCCAGACCGGGGATGGAACCCATGTCTCCTTCATTGGCAGGTGGACTCCTATCCAGTGGACCACCAGGGAAGTCTGAGACATCCTTTCAAACTCACATTACTCTCTTTCCTATACTAAGAAGTGCCAAGTGAGCAGCTGAGGTTCCATTTATATATAAGAGAGGCTTACTCAACACTTATTAGTTGGAAGTAGATTTTAGATTTTGCACTCTACACAAAAAAGAGAAATGGTCAGTTGTCAATACAAATGGAGGAGTGGCTACTAATAGGCAAGCTGATGGAGATTATGGAAAAAATTAAATATCACGTTGAAAAATAATGGTTGATAACATGAAGCAGGGCTGCAGCAAGTAATTGAATAGCAGAGCAGGAGAAGAAAACTAGTTACTCAACTTCTCCTGAGTCATGTCATATTTACTTTCAAGAGAACTCCTACAACATATATTCAAATGTAAATTTAAAAAATCCAAATTCAAGTAGAAAAACATTGAGTGTTGCATCTTTTGTGGGATACCCTTGATTCCATTTTCCCTCCACTAGTTAAAAAAGGCAATTTCCAAGCAAAAGGGTGACATTGTGAAAGAAGTTTGTCTGCAACTCCTTTTTATTCTTCCCTTTCCATGTCTCTTCCCCTTACTGCCAACACACTCCAGTATCTTGAAAATTCGTGATGCTTTTGTGTGTTTATGACACCTACCTGAGTTTGCCTTCTCTAGAGACTGTCTCTTTCTATGTCTTTTTATTCTTACCTCAATGGCACCCCACTCCAGTACTCTTGCCTGGAAAATCCCATGGACGGAGGAGCCTGGTAGGCTGCAGTCCATGGGGTCGCTAAGAGTCGGCCACGACTGAGTGACTTCACCTTCCCTTTTCCCTTTCCTGCATTGGAGAAGGAAATGGCAACCCACTCCAGTGTTCTTGCCTGGAGAATCCCAGGGATGGGGGAGCCTTGTGGACTGCCATCTATGGGATCGCGCAGAGTCAGACACGACTGAAGCAACTTAGCAGCTTAGCAGCTTCCCCTTATTTTTCTCTGAAACCTCACCTACCTCTAGCACAACCTTCAGAGACTTGCTCTTCTCTAGGTAGGTATTGTAATTAGCTGACCTGGGCGAATAGACTGGTTTTATTCCTAAAGAGTGTTTGTTTGCACACAGTAATGCATGGCAATTCTTATGCCTTGAAGGTTGGCTATGGTAGGAAAATTACTGATCAAGGTTTACTTGCTCTAGGAGAATTGGTTTACTAGCACAACACTGATTCAATTCTGTGGTTCCAGTGCCTATGGCCCAATGCTTAACTAACAGGTGTCTCTGGAAGCTCTTCATCTTCTCTTTAACTAAAGCAGCAACTCCATGTTTATATTTTGAACTTCTATCTAATATTTATGTGAAAAAAGTTTCCACTGATAACAAATAAATAATAAACGTTTGAAAACTATTGTTCTGGACCAACTAACTAATTTTAAAAATGAGTCAATGGAAAACTGCTGCTGTTCAGTCACTCAGTCATGTCTGTCTTTGCAACCCCATGGACTATAGCACATCAGGCTTCCCTGTCCTTCATAATCTCCCAGAGTTTGCCCAAAGTCATGTCCATTGAATCAGTGATGCCATCCAACCATCTCATCTTCTGTTGTCCCCTTCTCTTCCTGCCTTCAATCTTTCCCA
This sequence comes from Oreotragus oreotragus, assembly GCA_006410675.1. Classification (NCBI taxonomy): domain Eukaryota; kingdom Metazoa; phylum Chordata; class Mammalia; order Artiodactyla; family Bovidae; genus Oreotragus; species Oreotragus oreotragus. The sequence goes on from SJYX01015956.1 coordinate 3,371, forward strand.
GCATTAGGATCTTTACCAATGAGTCGGCTCTTCTCATCAGGTGGCCAAAGCATTGGGCTTCAACTTCAGCATCAGTCNAGTGATGCCATCCAACCATCTCATCTTCTGTTGTCCCCTTCTCTTCCTGCCTTCAATCTTTCCCAGCATTAGGATCTTTACCAATGAGTCGGCTCTTCTCATCAGGTGGCCAAAGCATTGGGCTTCAACTTCAGCATCAGTCCTTCCAATGAATATTCAGGACCGATTTCCTTTACGATTGACTGGTTCGATTGCCTTGCTGATCAAGGGACTCCCAAGAGTGTTCTCCAACACCACAGTTCAAAAGCATCAATTCTTCGGCACTCAACCTTTTTATGGTCCAACTCACATCCATACATGACTACTGGAAAAATCATAGCTTTGACTAGATGGACCTTTGTCAGCAAAGTGATGTCTCTGCTTTTGAATACACTGTCTAGGTTTGTCATAGCTTTTCTTCCAATGAGCAAGTGTCTTTTAATTTCATGGCCGCAGTCACCCTCTGCAGTGATTTTGAAGCCCAAGAAAATAAAGTCTGTTACTATTTCCACTTTCCCCCCATCTATTTGTCATGATTGATGGGACCAGATGCCATGATCTTAGTTTTTTGAATGTTGAGTTTTAAACCAGCTTTTTTAGTCTCCTCTTTCACTTTCATCAAGAGGTTCTTTAGTTCCTCTTCACTTTCTGCCATAAGGGTGGTGTCATCTGCATATCTGAGGTTATTGATGTTTCTCCCAGTAATCTTGACTTCAGCTTGAGCTTTATCCAGCCCAGCATTTTGTATGATGTACTCTGCATATAAGTTAAATAAGCAAGGTGTCAATACATAGCCTTGATGTATTCCTTTCCCAATTTTGAACCAGTTTGTTCCATGTTCGGTTCTAACTGTTGCTTCTTTTAACGGAAAATTGAAAAGATTAAAAAAAGTTGTCCAATATCACACAAAGGGCAGAGAAAAATGACAGGACAAGTACTAGAACTGAGGTCTCCTTATTTCCATACACTCACTTGTGGCTCAAATGGTAAAAATCTGCCTGCAATTCAGGAGACCTTGGTTTGATCCCTGGGTTAGGAAGATCCCCTGGAGAAAGGAATGGCAACTCACTCCAGTATTCTTGCCTGGTGAATTTCATGGACAGAGGAGCCTGGCGGGGTACAGTCCAAGGGGTCACAAAGAGTCAGAAACAACTGAGAGACTAAAACTTTCATTTTCCTTATTTCCAATCTAATTAATACTCTTCCTATTTGTACTCAATGGTCACGCATTAAAATTTTCCTGTTCTGTTTCTCATTGTATGAAAAAAAACAAAGATATCAAGTAGTACATCTGATTGAGTAACCAAAGTTCCCAGTAATGTATGCTGACTATGAGAGAGGGGCCTTCTAGAGAAAATATCCTCTCAAAACATTTTAGTGAATGGAAGAAGTTGTATGCAAGAAGGGAGAAGCAGCAGTAGACATAGTGGGTATAGAGTAATGATTACAATTGTAATAGTTTATATAACTAAAAACTATATAGCACTTGTTTTGTGCCAACACTGTTCTCAGCAATTTATAATATTGATTATTCAATACAATGTATGTATTCTTTTTTATCATCCCCATTTACAGATGGCACAAAGATGCTAAGTACTTTGTTTGCATTCACACAACTAGAAAGTGATAAAGCCAGGATTTGAACCCAGACATTCTGGTTCTATTATCTGGAGCCTTAGACATTATACTGACCTATCTCTTCAGATGTTCACCAAATATATGTTGAATGAATTAATGACTGCATAGATCGTATATGCTGGGATCGGAGATTCTTGGGGGCATATCAAATAACAGGAATATCAAACAATGCTACCTTCATGTAGAAGAAGTGTAATAGAGTAATTAGAATGAATCTCTCATTCAGAAAAAAATCACTCCTGTCATATAAATTTTGGTGGGAAAAATATAATTATGTAGGCCTCTAAGATCTCAGTTAAGTGTTTCTATGTCCTTCACATTTCTGATCGAACCACTTGGCCGTAGAGGGCTCTTGAACAAGTTTCAAGAATGGTCAACCCACTTATATACAGTAAAGAGAGTTTCATACTTCTCTGGTAACTGTATGTAGAGACTGACTTTGTTGAAAGGTTTAAAATTTTGTAATCAGTACTTTGCATTATGCTCTATATTAAAGGGGGGATACAACATAGACCCTTCTCTTATGGTATTACCATCCAATTGGCAAACTAGGCTCAAAACACCAGAAATAATTAGTGAGCAATGCAAGAGCTCTTATGATCATGTATATGGTTCAGACTGTCAAGTACAGTGAGAATTCAGGGAATAGGAAACTAGAGCAGATGGAAATAGATGTAAAAGGCCTGGTCTTAAGCTGAGTTTGGACTAAGCAGATTCTTACAGGATGAACATAATAAGACAGAGAAGAGAATTAGGTAAGATGAGAGACATGAAGGAAAACAAGGAGACATAAACAAAAATAATGCTTCCATATCAATGGACCAGTTTGCTTAGAGCAGATATTATGCATCAGGGGTAAGAGGACTGAGTTTGGGTATTTATTTATTCATTTACTCATTCATTCATGGAACAAATGCTAAGTGAGCACAAGGTCATGTGTTGGGAATATTGTGAAAAATGGGACACAATTCTTGCCTTCAAGTTGCTTGTGTTCAAGTAGTGAAACAGATTCATAAGTATCAGTTCAGTTCAGTCGCTCAGTCATGTCCAGTTCTTTGCGACCCCATGAATCGCAGCACGCCAGGCCTCCCTGTCCATCACCAACTCCCAGAGTTCACTCAGACTCACGTCCATCGAGTCCGTGATGCCATCCAGCCATCTCATCCTCTGTCGTCCCCTTCTCCTCCTGCCCCCAATCCCTCCCAGCATCAGAGTCTTTTCCAATGAGTCAACTCTTCACATGAAGTGGCCAAAGTACTGGAGTTTCAGCTTTAGCATCATTCCTTCCAAAGAAATCCCAGGGTTGATCTCCTTCAGAATGGACTGGTTGGATCTCCTTGCAGTCCAAGGGATTCTCAAGAGTCTTCTCCAACACCAGTTCAAAATCATCAATTCTGCAGCGTGCAGCCTTCTTCACAGTCCAACTTTCACATCCATACATGACCACAGGAAAAACCATAGCCTTGACTAGACAGACCTTAGTCGGCAAAGTAATGTCTCTGCTTTTGCATATGCTATCTAGGTTGGTCATAGCTTTTCTTCCAAGGAATAAGCGTCTTTTAATTTCATGGCTGCAGTCACCATCTGCAGTGATTTTGGAGCCCTCCCAAAATAAAGTCTGACACTGTTTCCACTGTTTCCCCATCTATTTCCCATGAAGTGATCGGACCAGTTACCATGATCTTCGTTTTCTGAATGTTGAGCTTTAAGCCAACTTTTTCACTCTCCTCTTTCACTTTCATCAAGATGCTTTTTAGTTCCTCTTCACTTTCTGCCATAAGGGTGGTGTCATCTGCATATCTGAGGTTATTGATATTTCTCTCGGCAATCTTGATTCCAGCTTGTGTTTCTTCCAGTCCAGTGTTTCTCATGATGTACTCTGCATAGAAGTTAAATAAGCAGGGTGACAATCTACAGCCTTAGTGCTATAATAGAATTATGCTCCAAGAGGGCTCCTGACACAGCCTGGGTATGTCAGGGAAGGCTTCCTGAAGGACCTGATTGCTCAGCTTAAATTATAGTGGTAGAGAAGAATGGACAAATCCTGTAGGAATAAGATCATGTAGCAGTCACATCAATAGTCCACTCAGATCTCACTGTGAGAGAACCTGCTTTGGAGATCATTGATGACCAACAGACTCTAGCTATAGTACCTTTGAGTCCATTGCAGCTTTTCCACCAGGCCATGCTTCCCACCAGGGGAATTCTAAGACAATGACTGGGCACAGCATGGTTACTAGTACCAGTCCATTCCTGCCTATTATGAGATTATTTTAATGCGCAATTTTTGCTTGAGTACTCCGCATCCGCCTTGTCCAAGACATTCTTAGCACTGCATCGCATTATGAGGCTTTTCCTACTTGATCTTCCTTTCCTCTTTTCTTTCACAAGTGTCAGACTTATAATATGGTTTCTAAGCTCTTCCCACCTCTTCTTGCTTGCTCCCTTTTTATCCTTTAAAAATGGTTCTTCCAATAAATATTTTGCATGTCCAGTCCCATCTGACATCTGCTTTTCCAAGGGATTAAACTGACACAAAGCAGAAAAATATATTCAGGAGAATGAGAAACCACACAGTATTACTTGTGAGTAAGGGCCAGTGGAGGGAAATTAGATGAAGAGGTAAATGGGGGTGAGGGAGGGGTAGATGAACGAGGGCATTGAATACCTTGCACAGGAACTTGGACTTTAACCCTGTGGACAGACATAGGGAGGCATTGAAAATTTTTATGGAAGAATGAAGTGCAGATTTGTGATTTACTTTGGTCTCTCTGGATTCAAAGTGGAAGAGAGACTTGAAGGAATTAAGGCTATATGCATCAACCAGAGACCTGATTTTAAATTAGACCTTTCCTATTTATTATCCACACCTATAATATGGTAGTATTTGTAAGTAATTTACTCTGAATCTTTTTTTCCTCATTTTTAAAATAGGGGAAAAGATCTACTCCACAGGACCGTTTTTAAATAACATATGATAATATAGGTAATATGTGCCTAGCACAGTACCTGATAAAGCGTAGAAACTCAGTAACTGATATCTTTCTTTTCCCTTTTGCTATTATTTTACACTTGTAACTTAAAAAATTAAAGTATTGGTTAAGATAGCAGAAAAAAGGCTAGATGCTTGGAGACTAATTAGGATGCCTTTGTGGTGGTGGAAAAGGAAATAAAAAGGACAGTGACAATAGGATGGCAGAAGAGAAGAATTTAAGTAACATTTAGGCAGAAAAACTGAGAGGATTTGGTGACGGCCTGGTTGTGGGGATTGAGTGTGAAGATGGAACCTAAGATGAGGCCCAGTTCTCTAGTGTGGGCTTCTGGGTAGAGAATATGGGAAGAATAGCCAGTTTCAAGTTCCATTTAAGATATGTTTGCATTGTTGCTCTGTGGATCATGAATGGGACATTGAGATGTCCAGCAGTTTGTCATATATACAAGTCTAATACTCAAGAGATAATTCTGAGTTGGAGAAAAAGATTTGGGACATATTAACATGTGTATGAACTCACCAAGGGGAATGTGTCAAGTAAGAAGAGCAATGAGCTGAAGATGAATTTAAAACTGACACCCTTTGCATAAATATATGTTACAGAATATTATCTTTGAAATATATTCAAAGGAATCTGATTCAACAGAGTTTGATATTCATCACTATCCATTTAAAAATACTAATACCAGGAGACCTAGCCATTCCACTTTTAGATATCTAAGAGCAATGAGTATATCATCCACCCTGAGATATATACGAAAACAGCCGTCGTATTTTATTTGTAATACCCAAAACCTCTAGAAAAACCAATTGTCCATTAGCCATAGAATAGATAGATAAATAATGGCACATAGAGACATTGGAATATTATATATATCAGTGGTTCTCAGAAGCCCTTTGCAACCTTAAAAAATTTAATTGAAGACACCAAGTAGTTTTTATTTATGCAAGTTACTTATAATATTTTTGTAATAAAAAATTTTAAATATTTATATACTAGTTAGTTTTAACAATAGTAAATCTATCACATGTTATCATATGTTGCATAATGCATATATAGTAATGACAACTACAGCTAAAGGTTGTCACCATAGAGTCTACAGTGGTTAAAGGATAATAAGAAAACGTTGTGAATGACATTATGTCAACATATTCAACATGGATGAAAAGGACAAATTTATTGAAAAATATAGTTTACCAAAATAGACACAAGAAACAGAAAGTCTGAATATCCCTCTATCTATTAAACAAGTTGAATTTGTTATTAAAAAAACTTTTCCAAAAGAAAACTGCATGGCTTCATCACTGAATGGCACCAATTTTACAAACACATTCCAGAAAACAGGAAGAGGGAATACCGTCTAGCTCATTTTGTAAGGCTAGCATAGCCTTAACACCAAGACATGAGAAAGATACTGTAAAAATAAAATTACACATCAATATCCTTCATAAATATAGAGGCAAAAATCCTTAACAAAACATTACTAAATAAAGAATCATACTTCAAGACTCTGCTTGCAAGCATGCTCAGTCCCTCAGTTGTGTCCCCCTCTTTGTGACCACATGGACTGTATCCCATCAAGCTCCTCTGGACTAAGTAGGGTTTATTCCAGAATGCAAGGTTAATTTAACATTCAAAAATCCATCGATGTAATTCACCATATTAACAGGATAAAAAAGAAAATCCATACAATCATTTCAATAGATGTAGAAAGAGCATATGACAAAATCCAGTGTCCACTGATGACTAAAAATTTCAGAAAATTAAAAATGATAAAAAAAACTTTCTCAAATGAATAAAGAGCATCTATGAAACACCAATAGTTAGCATCATAATTGATGGTGAAAGATTGAATTGTTCTTCCTTAAGATGGGAACAAGGCAAGGATGCTACTGTCTTCTCTTGTATTCAACATGGTATTGAAGGTCCCAGGCATTGAAAAGAAAGAAAGAAATTGAAAGCACTGAGATTTTTAAAATACCTATTTGTAGATGATATGATTATTAATGTAGAAAATCCCAGAGAATCTAGAAAACAAATGTTAGAACTAATAAGTGAACTTAGCAAGGTCACAGAATACAGGGTTAATGTAGAAAATCAGTTGCATCCTTATATACCAACTTTTGCAAAAGAAGGTCGGTCTAGTTCTATGGTTTTTCCAATAGTCATGTACAGATGTGAGAGGTGGACTATAAAGAAAGCTGAGCACTGAAGAATTGATGCCTTTGAACTGTGGTATTGGAGAAGACTCTCGAGAGTCCTTTGGACTGCAAGGAGATCCAACCAGTCCATCCTAAAGGAAATCAGTCCAGAATATTCAGTGGAAGGACTGATGCTGAAGTTGAAACGCCAATGCTTTGCCCACCTGATGCAAAGAACTGACTCATTGGAAAAGACCCTGATGTTGGGAAAGATTGAAGGTGGGAGGAGAAGGGGATGACAGAGGATGAGATGGCTGGATGGCATCACCAACTTGATGGACATGAGTTTGAGTAAGCTCCGGGAGTTGGCCATGGACAGGGAAGCCTAGTGTGCTGCAGTCCATGGGGTCGCAAAAAGTCGGACACGACTGAGTGACTCAACTGAACTGATACCAACTCTCATGGCAGAAAGCAAAGAGGAACTAAAGAGCTTCTTGATGAGGGTTAAAGAGGAGAGTGAAAAAGCTGGTTTAAAACTCAACAGTCAAATAACTAAAACTATGGCATCTGGTCCCATCACTTCATGGCAAATAGATGGGGAAAAAGTGGAAACGGTGACAGATTTTCTTTTATTGGGCTCCAAAATTATTGTGTACAGTGACAGCAACCACTAAATTAAAAGACACCTGCTGCTTGGAAGAAAAGATATGACAAAACTAGACAGTGTATTCAAAAGCAGAAACATCACTTTGCTGACAAAGGTCCATCTAGTCAAGGCTATGGTTTTTCCAGTAGTCATGTATGGATGTGAGAGTTGGACCATAAAGAAAGCTGAGCGCTGAAGAATGGATGCTTTCAAATTGTGGTGCTGGAGAAGACTCTTGAGAGTCCCTTGGACTGCAAGGAGATCAAACCAGTGAATTGTAAAGGAAATTGGTCCTGAATATTCATTAGAAGGACTGATGTTGAAGTTGAAGCTCCAATACTTTGGCCACCAGTTGTGAAAAGCCACCTCATTGGAAAAGACCCTGATGCTGGGAAAGGTTGAGGGCATTAGGAGAAGGGGGCAACAGAGGATGAGCTGTTCAGATGGCATCACCAACTCAATGGGCATGAGTTTGAGCAAACTCCGGGAGATAGTAAAAGAAGGGAGGCCTGGCATGCTGCATTCCATGGGATCATGAGTCAGAGATGACTTAGCAACTGAACAACAGCAACAATACCAAGAGAAAACAATTGGAAAATGAAACTCAAAAATCAAATCTATTCACAATAGCACTAAAATGTAAAATATTTATAAATAAATCTGATTGAATTTCTCTACTTGGAAATTGCAAAACAAAACTGAGGGAAATTAAAAAGTACAGAAATATACCATGATTCAATAACGTTAAGTGACAGTTCTCCCCAAATCTATAGGTATAGCATAAACGCAAAACTCCAGTAAGTTTTTTTTTTTTCATTTTTAAAGTGCACCATTGAGAAAAAGAAAAGCCAAGCCAGATACTGGGGAAAATATTCACATTACATATATCAAACAAAGGAAATATCCAGAATATGCACACACATACAGTCAATAATAATAAGATAAAATAACAATGCAAAAAATATCTCAACATACATTTGACAAAAAGAAGAGAGAAATGGCCAATAAGGTCATGAAAAAATACTTGAAGTCATTAGTCTTTGGGGAAAGGAAATAAAAAACCACATTAAGATACCACCACATGCCCATTAGAATAGACAAAAGTTTTAAAACCGACCATATCAAGTGTTAGCAAGGATGTGCAGCAACTGGAAATCTCATACTCTGCTTGTGGAAATGTACCATGGTTATGACCAATTTGGAAAGCATTTTGACAGTTTCTAAAAATTTTTAACATAAGCTTACAATATGATCCAGCTATTCCACTTCCAGATATGCATCTGTGAGAAATGAAAACATATGTTCAAATTGACTTGTATGCAAATGTTCGTAGCAATTCTGTTTGTAAGAGCCCAAACTGGGAACAACCCAAATGTGTATCAACATATGAATGGATAAACAAATTGTGGTATACAATGGAAATTGGGATATATCCTCAAAATGGAAAGCATCAATAAAAAGGAACAATTATTAATGCATGAAACAGTATAGATGCATCTTAAAACCACCATGCTGACTGAAAGAAGTCAATAGAAAAATACACGAGTGTGATTCCATTTGGTTAAAATCCCAGAATGCAAATGAACCTGTAATGACAGAATGCACAGATCAATGAGTACCTGTACTTGAGCTGGGGATGGAAGAGGAGATTCAAAAGGTTGAGGCATGAGGGAATTTTGGGGAATGATGGAAATGTTTTATATTTTTCTTTCTTCCTTTTGAACTTACATTTTCATTCCATTTCTTTACAGAATTTTATCCTCATGAAATATATTTCTATTTTTGAAAGTCTTTAAACATCCGCAAATATTTCTCTGTGATAAAATCATAGGCATATTCTTAAGCTGATAAATTTTAGGGAAGAATTCAAAATGAAGTTGAGAATCTGGAAATTCTAGTTTGAAGATGATGCATTTAACATTCACTTGGCATTTACTATGTTAAATTACTAAATAACATTATCTATGAATGTCTTATTTAACTACATAATTACTGAATAGTTCACTGAAGGCAGAAATGTATCTCAGGTGCCTGGCACACAGTAGATGGCTCATTGATTTATTTTCTCATTCTTACATGCAATAAAGATTTCTTGAGCATTTATATGTAAAGTGCTTACCAGGACTTGGGCATATAATGAAGGATGTATCCTGGGCTCCATAAATTTCTCTTGATAATTGATTGACAATTATCAGGCACATTTCAGAAATAGTGTGATTCTCTTTTCTCCTATAAGTATAGGTGCATTTTGGTCCTACTAACGCTGCTGTAAAATCAAAGACACTGAGACACAGAGATTAAGTGACTCACTTGGGGTTGTGCACTTTGTTGTGAGTGAAGCAATATAAATGCTCAAGAAATCTTTATTGCATGTATGAATGAGAAAATAAATCAATGAGCCATCTACTGTGTGCCAGGCCTCTGAGATACATTTCTGCCTTCAATGAACTATTCAGTAATTATGTAGTCAAATAAGACAGATTCTTTCCTGAAGCAAGGTGCTAGAGGAATTCATTCAGATTGACTGGGGTTTATATTTTCATTTAAACATTCATTTCACTTCTGCTGCATCCACCTTCTCAGACTCATATTTCTGAATTGCTTTACTTCCACTTTAGACACTGTCAGGACAAATTAGACACCAAGGGTCCATGATATTATCTGAAGCAGAAATATTATAAGTACAAAATACAACAAAGCAGTGTTTTATTTCTATATAGTGTAGTCCTTTTTTTCTCCCTGGAGATTTTTTTCCCTAAGAGCAAAAACGGAAATGATAACTGGGTGAATGTTGAAGCATAAAAAAAAAAGAAAATTTTATTTTACTATATATCCTCCAGCAAGTGTAGCCAAAGGAGGGTAGGTAATAGTAAATATTTTATTGCCTGATGATGCATCTACAAATCATTCTGCTGAATAATCTGGTAGATTCCTGACTATAAGCAGATAAAGGGTAATGACTCTGATTATACATAAACTTGGATCACATACAGGCACCATTTTTGCTGTAATCACCCATCAATGGCTTAGCCCACTCAGTTGACATGGCATATTGTTAATAAAGCATTAGTACCACAAGTACCACCTTCCCAGGTGGGACTAGCGGTAAAGAACCTACCTACCAATACAGGACCTGTAAGAGACACAGGTTTGATTCCTGGGTTGGGAAGATCCCTGGACAAGGGCATGGCAACACACTCCAATATTCTTGGAGCATTATACATGTGAATTATATATGAATTATATCATATCACATTTTTCACTGAGGCCATTGTTTCAGACATTTATGGTTTCTAACAAGATAAATGCAGTGTCGGACAATATACTTGTGATGTGTACATGCTAAGTCACTTCAGTTGTGCCTGACTCTGTGTGACCCTGTGGACTGTAGCCTACCAGGCTCCTCTGTCCATGCGATTCTCTAGGCAAGAATACTGGAGTGGATGCCATGCCCTCCTTCAGGTGATCTTCCTGACCCAGGAATCGAACCCTAGTCTGTTATGCCTCCTGAATTATATCAAGATCAAAATAATTTAGACTAATAATAGTAGCTGTTCATGAAGGATTAAAATATGGGTTTTTACTGTATAGAGTTTATGACTCACCATTGCTGTTAAGTTCTGTCTCCATTCTGGTCTCTCTGAGAGAGCCATGATTATTAAGTCAAGTCTTTTTTTAAAAATTAATTAATTAATTTTAATTGGAGACTAATTATTTTACAATATTGTGGTTTTTGCCATACATTCACATGAATCAGCCATGGGTATACACGTGTTCCCCATCCGGACCCTCCCTCCCACCTCCCTCCCTATCCCATCCCCCAGGGTTATCCCAGTGCACAAGCTCTAAGCACCTTGTCTCATGCATCGAACCTGGACTAGCTTCATATATGATAATATACACATTTCAATGCTACCCTCTCAAATCATCCCACCCTCGCCTTCTCCCAGAGTCCAAAAGACTGTTTTTTACATCTGTGTCTCTTTTGTTGTCTCGCATATAGGGTCATTGTTACCATCTTTCTAAATTCCATATATATGTGTTAGTATACTGTATTGGTGTTTCTCTTTCTGACTTACTTCACTCTGTATAATAGGCTCTGGTTTCATCCACCTCATTAGAACAGATTCAAATGTATTGTTTTTAATGGTTGAGTAATAGTCCATTGTGTATATGTACTACAGCTTTCTTATCCATTTGTCTGCTAATGGACATCTAGGTTGCTTCCATGTCCTGGCTATTATAAACAGTGCTGCGATAAACATTGGGGTACACGTGTCTCTTTCAGTTCTGGTTTCCTCGGTGTGTATGCCCAGCCGTGGAATTGCTGGGTCATAAGGCAGTTTTATTTCCAGTTTTTTAAGGAATTTCCACACTGTTCTCCATAGTGGCTGTACTAGTTTGCATTCCCACCAACAGTGTAAGAGGGTTCCTTTTTCTCATCACCTTCTCCAGCATTTATTGTTTGTAGATCAAGTCAAGTCTTGTGGGAGAAACAAAGTTCCCCCATCAGAATGTGAACTGCATGCAGGTGTGGAACCTGATTTAATTAGCAGTGTCTTCCTAGGATATTGTTCTTAGAATGTGCATGCATGCTCAGTTGCTAAGTCTTGTCTGACTCTTTGTGACCCTATGGACTTTAGCCTGCCAGGCTCTTCTGTCCATAAGATTTCCCAGGCAAGAGTACTGGAGTGGGTTATCCATTTAAAATATAGTAGTGTGTACATGCCCATCCCAAACTCCCTAACTATCCCTCCTATCCTTCCCCCCAGCAACATAAGCTTGTTCTTGAAGTCTGTGAGTCTGTTTCTGTTTTGTAAGTAAGTTAGGTTTTGTATCATTTCTTTTTAGATTCCACATATAAAGGATGTCATACTTCCCCTTCTCTGTCTGACTTACTTCACTCAGTATGACACTCTTTAGGTCCATCCATGTTCCTGCAAATGGCATTATTTTATTCCTTTTCATGGCTGAGTAATATTCCATTGCATATATGTACCATATCTTCTTCATCCAGTCCTCTGTTGATGGACATTTAGGTTGCTTCTATGTCCTGGTTATTGCAAATAGTGCTGCAATGAACTTTGGGGTACGTGTATCTTTTTGAATTATTATTTTCTCTGGATATATGCAAAGGACTGATATTGCTAGATTATATGGTAGTTCTATTTTTAGTTTCTTAAGGAACCTCCATACTAGTCTCCGTAGTGGTTGTGCCAGTTTACATTCCCACCAACAGTGTAATGAGGGCTCCCTTTTCTCCACACCCTTTCTACCATTTATTGTTTGTAGACTTTTTTTGGTTTGCTTGTAGACTTTTTTGATGATGGTCATTCTGACTGGTGTGAGGTGATACTGCATTGCAGTTTTGATTTGCATTTATGTAATAATTAGCTATTGTTGAACATCTTTTCATGTGCTTTTTGGCCATCTGCACATCTTTGAAGAAATGTCTATTCAGATCTTCTGCCCATTTTTTGTTGGGTTAATTTCTTTCTTTCTTTCTTTCTTTTTTTGACACAGAGCTGCCTGAGCTATCTATATTTTGGAGATTAATTCCTTGTTAGTCTCTGTTTGCAAATATTTTCTCCCATTCTGTGGGTTGTCTTTTAGTTTTGTTTATAGTTTCCCAAGATCTTCTGCCCATTTTTTGTTGGGTTAATTTCTTTCTTTCTTTCTTTCTTTTTTTGACACAGAGCTGCCTGAGCTATCTATATTTTGGAGATTAATTCCTTGTTAGTCTCTGTTTGCAAATATTTTCTCCCATTCTGTGGGTTGTCTTTTAGTTTTGTTTATAGTTTCCCTTGCTGTGCAAAAGCTTTTAAGTTTAATTAGGTCCCATTTGTTTATTTTTGTTTTTATTTCCATTACTCTAGGAAGTGAATTAAAAAATATCTTGCTGAGATTTATGTCAAAGAGTGTTCTGCCTATGTTTTCCTTACATTTAGGTCCTTGTACCTACTTGTTTTGATAGCACTTTCTTTACTTCCTCTTATTAGGTTGCTAATTACCCATACCAATGGCATGGACCTACAGGTAAGCCACAGTCTCAGGAGAATATAATGCAAGTGAGAAAATAAGGCACAATTTAGTATTTGCTTCCTTCAAACGTGTATATCAATTGCCTCATAGGTCTGCAAATGTGTGCAAGAGGTGGTAGTGCTGTCTCCCCCCCCCAGATATAAAAAGAACAAGATATCAATGTTCTGAATGAACCACAGCCGAAAACCAAGTGAGAAATTCACCAATTTAAGACTCTCTTAAAAGAGAACACTCAAGAATGTTGAAAGAGTCCATGGAGTCTCTAAAGAATTATGAAGGGTACAGTCTTTTTCCTCAACAAGAAGTCTCCATGGCACCGCTCTACATGCGGTCTGTTAGGAAAGCCTGGATGGTGGTGGAATGCTTAGTGTAAACCTTGACAAACATGCTAATTACTATTCTAACGAACACTCTTTTTCCTCATTCATCTTCACCTTAGAGAGAATTATAAAGGTGTTTAGAAGACAGGGTCAACAACTGGAGAAAGTTCAAAGGAGAATCGGTGAGGAAGTTAGAGAGAAAGAAAAACAGAAAAAGAGAGAAAGGAAAAAAAGCAAGCAAACAAGCTTGTGGGAAGGGGAATGTCCGTGGGGGTTGAGGCTGCTCGTATTAGATGATTCTGGATTAGCCGTATTGGACATGGAACAACAGACTGGTTCCAAATAGGAAAAGAAGTACGTCAAGGCTGTATATTGTCACCCAGAAGCCCACCAGGCTTCTCTGTCCGTGGGATTTTCCAGGCAAGAGTACTGGAGTGGGGTGCCATTGCCTTCGCCAATAAGAAATGCTAATATATACAAAATGTCTTCCATTTAAAAGACTGAATGAAATAAAATAATAAAATGAGACATATTCAAATAACTACATAATGAGTGCCAAAGACAACTTAGAAGGACATTGACAGGAAAAGTATAATAAGTAACTAGAAAAATCAATAAAGGCATTATGGATTAAGGGCTATTAATCTAAAATTAATATACTACTTATCAACAAATTTAATTGAATGTGTAATGACTGATACTTATGACTCTCCTTCTTACAATATATAAGGATTGAGGAGAATGATTTGTATGCCCCCATTTTCTTAAATAGATTAATGACTTTCTTTTCTCACTAACTGTCCTTGTAGCATGCAATGATATTAGCTTTAATTCCATTCACAATGTTCCATGAATGCTGAGATCTTTACCTCTCAAAAAGGCATTAACATTTTTATGTATTTGAAAGTCTTATTTAAGATTTCAGGATTAAGAGGAGAAATTTCTTAAATCAGATCTTCTAATTATCTTTCATTTGCTCTTAATTTGAGCCTGAAAAACTTTCATGCCACAAAATGCAAATGTGAAAGTGCATATACTAAACAAGCCCAGGAAAGCAATTTTCCCTAGTGGAGAGTAGAGGTGGGATATTTTAAAACTGATTCTTTAAACAGTAATTTTGTACCCTCTTCCTTACTGTCCCAATATCTTCCAGAGTTCCTTCTCACCACTATCACTATACTCAATTCTAGAAATTAGCCAGGGAGGCATGCATACAATTAACAGTGTCAATTTGTACACTGGGATACAGAAATTCTTGTGGTCTTTTTTAATCCTTTTAACTTTTGATATGAATGGTCACAACCCTAATCAAGCATGCCCCCACGCATTCTGAATTTTAAGATGGTCAAAATGATTAAATCTATTGCATTGATAAGATTAGGTTAATGTCTCCCCATCTGGAACTATAAAATCCTCAAGGGCTGTCTCTTTCATCGTTGCATTTTCAACGATGTAAAGTTCTGAGAACAAAGTATTAAGTTTTCAATAAACATTTATTGAAAGAAACTGTGAATGAATTGATGAATGGATGAATGAATATAGAAAATGCTAACGAAGGATTAAACAGTAGGCCTCAGAAGAAAAGTGAATGCAGAGTTAAGTGCTTGGCCATTTAACACAGGGTTTTATTAGTCTTAGATTAGTCAACTATTGTCAATAATATTTAAATTCTAGATTTCAACATATAAAATAGAATTAAAAGAATTAAAATACAACATGAAATGCTGATGATATGCAAGTCACTACTTTTTTTCTCAACTGTAAGTCTGATCCATTCTTCTAGAGAAGAAGTTCTACAGTTCTTGTTTTTACTATGCTATTCACAGTTTCTACACAAAAGCAGCAGGAAACCAAACTGCAAATGAGAGGAATTACACTGTGTCAGAATAAAAGTGGCCGTAAGTGAACACTGTCAGAATCACTCAGCACAAATAGTTCAGGGCAACTCTGTGCACATTTGCTGAGTAATCTAACACAACTTTCCAAACCAGCTTTTACTGTAATAAAAAACAAGTATTTCCAAATATGGTAGGATTCCCAAACCTGGATTCACTTTTCAGTCAGGAAGAGAACACATCTCAGAAGACAAAACTTGTGGTTAGAATAAATTTTTCAATTCCAAGATGTTTTCATCTTTCTGAACCATAGTGACAAACTTGGTGTGAGGCATAATTTGACTTTATGACCATTAAATGCCAATAAACAAAAAGGAAGGATAAGGTAAGCAGGAAATCTCAGTTAACTGAAAAAACTGAGATACAATATACTATTTGAGAAGATGATAATAGTGCCCCTGATCCAATGTCTGAGTCTACATCATCTAGACACATGGACGGATTACTCCCAGGTCCCTTTTGTGGCTAGTTGGGGCCCAGGTGATCAGATTTGCTCAATGAGTTGTGAGAGGAAATGGAGTCTCTCACAAGTAAAACATTTATTACTGGGACGAGGCCTCCAGAGATCTCTTTTTACCAAAGTGAAAGGCAATGTTTGCAATGGCCGCTGCTTCAACAGCCTGGATATAGGAGGAGACAATGGAACTCCAGTGCCTTCCACAATGAACATGTAGCCTGGGCAAGAATAAATCTATATTATAAAGTCACTTGGTTATGACCAACCTGGATAGTATATTCAAAAGCAGAGACATTACTTTGCCGACTAAGGTCCGTCTAGTAGAGGAACTAAAAAGCCCCTTGATGAAAGTGAAAGAGGAGAGTGAAAAAGTTGGCTTAAAGCTCAACTTTCAGAAAACGAAGATCATGGCATCTGGTCCCATCACTTCATGGGAAATAGAGGGGAAACAGTGGAAACAGTGTCAGACTTTATTTTGGGAGGGCTCCAAAATCACTGCAGATGGTGACTGCAGCCATGAAATTAAAAGACGCTTACTCCTTGGAAGAAAAGCTATGACCAACCTAGATAGCATATTGAAAAACAGAGACATTACTTTGCCAACAAAGGTCCGTCTAGTCAAGGCTATGGTTTTTCCTGTGGTCATGTATGGATGTGAGAGTTGGACTGTGAAGAAAGCTGAGCGCCGAAGAATCGGTGCTTTTGAACTGTGGTGTTGGAGAAGACTCTTGAGAGTCCCTTGGACTGCAAGGAGATCCAACCAGTCCATTCTGAAGGAGATCAGCCCTGGGATTTTTTAGGAGGGAATGATGCTGAAGCTGAAACTCCAGTACTTTGGCCACCTCATGTGAAGAGTTGACTCATTGGAAAAGACTCTGATGCTGGGAGGGATTGGGGGCAGGAGGAGAAGGGGACGACAGAGGATGAGATGGCTGGATGGCATCACGGACTCGATGGACGTGAGTCTGAGTGAACTCTGGGAGTTGGTGATGGACAGGGAGGCCTGGCGTGCTGTGATTCATGGGGTCGCAAAGAGTCGGACACGACTGAGCGACTGAACTGAACTAATCCCCTGCTTCCCTGGCAGCTCAGACGGTAAAGAGTCTACCTACAATGCGGGAGACCCAGGTTTGATCCCTGAGTCAGGAAGATCCCCTGGAGAAGGAAGTAGCAACCCACTCCAGTATTCATCCCTGGAAAATCCCATGGACTGAGGAGCCTGCGGGGCTACAGTCCATGGGGTCGCAAAGAGTCGAACACGACTGAGCGACTTAACTTTCACACTTTCACTTTCAATCTCCTGTCACTCTTTCCGGCAGACAACTGGGCTGGGGCCCCAGACCCCCAGACCCTCGTACCTCCGGCTGCGCAGCACCAGGCGGAAGGACAAGTAGTCCCCCTTTAGGGGCGGATCGTTCTCCGAGAGGCTAGGGCAAAGGCAGGCGAGTGGACTGGACCGCAGCTTCTCTCCTAGTGCCACAGTCTCTCTGGGTGGATTCCGCGACCCCGGGGAAAGCACTCATTCTTCTATGAGTGCTGCTCTGTCACTGTGAAGCATAATGTTAGCTGTAGGTTTTTGTAGATGTTCTTTACCAAACTGAGAAAGTTCCTCTCTATTCCTTTTTATATGAATGGGGGTTAAATTTGGCCAAATGCTTTGCGATGTCAATTGACATGCTCACTGGATTTTTCTTCTTTAACCTATTGATATGGTTGGTTACGGGGCTTCCCAGGTGGCTCAGTAGTAAAGAATCCGCCTGCCCATGCAGGAGATGTGGGTTTGATCCCTGGGTCGGAAAGAATCCCTGGCGAAGGAAACGGTGACCTACTCCAGTATTCTTGCCTGGAAAATTCCATGGACACAGAAACCTGATGGTCTACAGTCCCATGGGGTTACGAATAGTAGAACAGGAGTGAGCGACTGATGTAACATGGCTGGTTACATTGAATGATCTTTAAATGTTTAACCAGCCTTTTGTACATGGAATAAATCCCACATGGTTGTAATTTGTTTCATAATTTTTTAGTCTATTGTTAGAAGATTTTGTTGAAGATTTTTGTGTCTAAATTCATGGGAGATATTGGTCTTTAGTTCCTGTTTTGTGCTTGTTGTCTGGTTTTGGTATTAGGGTAATACCAGCCTCATAAAGTAAGTTGAGAAGTGTTAGCTCCTGTTTTCTTTTCTGGAGGAGGTTGCATAGAAATGGTATTTTCACTTAAATGTTTGGTATAATTATTCAGTTCCCAACCCAGGGATCAAACCTGGGTCTCTTGCATTGGCAGGCAGATTCTTTACTGTCTGAGCCACGAAGGAAGCCCCCGTAATTACTCAGTAAAACTATCTGAGCCTGGAATTTCTTTTTGAGAAGCTTTTAAATTATGAATTAACATTCTTTTGTAGTTATAGGAGTATTCACAGTAACTTTTTTGTCTTTAATGAGTTTCGTTTGTGAATTTCAAGCAATTGGGCTATTTCACCTAAACTCTAGAATTGCATGCAATATTTGCTTTCTCTCCTTTTGATGTCTGCAGGATCTGTAGTGATACTACCTGCTTCATTCCTGATATTGGTAATTGTGTCTTTTCTTTGTCAGACTTGCTAGAGGTTTGGGAATTTGATCGATCTTTTAAAAGATCCAGCTCTTTGTTTCATGGATTTTCTTTATTATTTTCCTGTTTTCAGTTTTATTGATTTCTGTCCTTAGATACGGGCCTTTTGGAAACTCATTGTAGAGCAGAAAAACCTTGTGTAACAAATAATTATGACTGTATGGTTCTATTTATTTAAAATGGCCAGAAAAAGCGAATCTATAGAAAAAGAAAATAAATTAGTGGTTGCTCAGCCCTGAGGGTGGATATGGGGATGAACTAACTGTAAATGGGCCTGCGGGACCTTATTGGGGAGACGAAATGTTCTAAAACTAGGTTATGGTGATGGTTGAACAATTTGGTAAATTTACTAAAAGTCATTCAATTGTACACTTGAAATTGGTGAATTTTATTTATTTTTAAGGTTAAAAAAACTTTTTATTTTATATTGGAGTATAGCCAATTAACAATGTTGTAATAGTTTCAGGTGGACAGCAAAGGAACTCGGCCATACATATACATGTATCTACTCCCCCTTAAATTCTCCTTGAAATGGATGAATTTTAGAATATGCAATTTGTATCTCAATAAGGTTGTAAAAATAATTATGAAGTAATGTGAATAAGTGAATAATCAGATAATCTTGTCCTCTTTTAACAGTCAAGGAAATGGAGACTGTTATTTGCCCCAAATCACATAACTAACTAGTTAGTGACAGGGTTAGCATGTGAATGAATCTAGTTCTATTAAACCAAGACCAGTCATCACCAGCATGCGTGTGTGCTAAGTTGCTGTGTGTTAAGGCTCCCTTGTCCATGGGATTCTCCAGGCAAGAATACTGGAGTGGGTTGCCATGCCTGCCTCTAGGGGATTTTCCTGACCAGGGATCAAACCTGAGTCTTCTGCATTGGCAGGTGGGTTCTTTACCACTAGTACCACCTGGGAAGTCCAGCCATCACCAGAAGTACTAATAAAAGAAGAGACAGAGACATGTATGTCAGGAAATAGATACCCTATCACAAGTGGAGGTTGCCCCTCTCTCAGAAATGTCTTCACTCTGTGAAGCAAAGATCTCACTGAGTGGTGACCTAGACCTCATCTCACGTGCCAATTGGTGGGGCTGTGCAAGCCAGCTAGCCTCTGGCAAACCCTTTGACTTGATCAGAGTGCTTAGTTTCAAGCAACAAATACCAATTCTGAGTGATTAAGGTAATAAAAGGAAATAAACAGCTCATGGAATCATTATGAGGATTAAGAAGTAAGCTCAGAGCTGGGCAGCTAGGAACAATGCTCAACATCACACTGCAGATTCCACCCAATAGGAAGACTACTGTTCCTGATGTTCCCAAGTATCCTGGACTCTGCCCCTTCTTTTACCACCACTGCCACCTTGGGTTTACAATTTGGCCAGTTTGCAACTGGGGCTGTTGCAAGAGAGAAAACTCACTGCTTTCATAGTTAATATGTTTCTAGTTCTTGACTCAAATTCCTATGTAGGTGCTTCTGATTGGCCCCATGTTTTCGTTGTTCAGTTGCTCAGTTGTGTCTGACTCTTTGCAACACCATAGATTGCAGCATGTCAGGCTTCCCTGTCCTTTACTATCTTCCAGAGTTTGCTTGTGTCCATTGAGTTGATGATGCCATCCAACCATCTCATCCTCTGTCGCCCCCTTCTCCTCCTGCCTTCAATCTTTCCTGGCATCAGGGTCTTTTCAAATGAGTTGGCTCTTCACATCAGGTGGCCAAAGTACTGGAGCTTCAGCTTCAGCATCAGTCCTTCCAATAAATATTCAGAACTGATTTCCTTTACGATTGACTGGTTTGATCTCCTTACTGTCCAAGGGACTCTCAAGAGCCTTCTCCAGCATCACAGTTTGAAGCATCAATCCTTTGGTGCTCAGCTTTCTTTATAGTCCAGCTATTACATCCATGCATAACTATTGGAAACACCATAGCTTTGACTAGACAGACTTTTGTCCTCAAAGTGATGTCTCTGCTTTTGAGTACACGTCTAGGTTTGTCATAGCTTTTATTCCAAGGAGCAAGTGTCTTTTAATTTCATGGCTGCAGTCACTGTCTGCAATGATTTTGGCGACCAAGAAAATAAAATCTGCCACTGTCTCCATTTCCCCCCGCATCTATTTGCCATGAAGTGATGGGACCAGATACCATGATCTTAATTTTTTGAATGTTGAGTTTTAAACCAGCTTTTTCATTCTTCTCTTTCACCTTCATCATGAGGCACTTTAGTTCCTCTTTATATTCTGCCATTAGGGTGGTATCATCTGCATATCTGAGGTTACTGGTATTTCTCCCAGCAATCTTGATTCTAGTTTCTGCTTCATCCAGTCTGGCATTTTGCATGATGTACTCTGCATATAAGTTAAAAAGCAGGATGACAATATACAGCCTTGACATACTCCTTTCCCAATTGGGAACCAGTCCACTGTCACATGTCCAGTTATAACTGTTGCTTCTTGACCTGCTTGCAGATTTCTCAGGAAGCACCTCAGGTGGTCTGGCATTCCCATCTCTAAGAATTTTCCAAAGTTTGTTGTGATCCACACAGTCAAAGGCTTTGGTATAGTCAATAAAGCAGGAGTAGATGCTTTTCTGGAATTCTATTGCTTTTTCTATGATCCAACAGATGTTGGCAATTTGATCGCTGATTCCTCTACTTTTTCTAAATCCAGCTTGAACATCTGGAAATTCTCAGTTCATGTACTGTTGAAGCCTAGTTTGAAGGATTTTGAGCATTACTTTGCTAGCGTGTAAGATGAGTACAATTGTGCGGTAGTTTGAGCATTCTTTGGCATTTGCTCTTCTTTGAGATTGGAATGAAAGCTGATTTTTTACAGTCCTGTGTACAGAACTGTACAAAAAAAGATCTTCGTGATCCAGATAATCACGATGGTGTGGTCACTCACCTAGAGCCAGACACCCTGGAATGTGAAGTCAAATGGGCCTTGGGAAGCATCACTATCAACAAAGCTAGTGGAGGTGATGGAATTCCAGTTGAGCTATTTCAAATCCTGAAAGATGATGCTGTGAAAGTGCTGCACTCAATATGCCAGCAAATTTGGAAAACTCAGCAGTGGCCACACAGGACTGCAAAAGGTCAGTTTTCATTCCAATCCCAAAGAAAGGCAATGCTAAAGAATGCTCAAACTACCACACAATTGCACTCATCTCACACACTAGTAAAGAAATGCTCAAAATTCTCCAAGCCAGGCTTCAGCAATACGTGAACCGTGAAAAGGAGAAGGGGACGACAGAGAATGAGATGGTTGGATGGCATCACCGACTCAATGGAAATGGGTTTGGGTGGACTCCAAGAGTTGTTGATGGACAGGGAGGCCTGGCGTGCTGTGGTTCATGGATTGGCAAAGAGTTGGACACGACTTAGCGACTGAACTGAACTGCATTCATTTGGGTATATCTTTTCCTTTCTTCTTTGCCTTTTGCTTTGTGTATTCATGGAACTAAATCCCCGTGTAGATTATGGAACTAAATCCAGGCTGCAAAGCAGTCTGGTGAAATGAGTATTTGACACCTTCTTTCTGCTTTCATAGTGAGAGCCAGGCTCCACGTTCCTTCAAGAATTATGTTGGTGAATTCCTTATGCTCAGAAAGGAAGTTCATATGCTGGGCAGCCAAAATGCACACACACACATATGCACGTGCACACACACACACACACACTCACACACTCAAATTTCCACTAGAGCCTTGCTCAAACTGTGGTCTGGAAACCAGCATCATTGGCATCAACCGTTAGAAATACAGATTCTGCTGCAGATCCTCAGAATCAGAATCTATTTTCAGCAAGCACTCCAGATAATACATATGTACACTCTATTAAAGTTTTAGAAGTGCTATGCTACCTTGTACAATATGTAGTCCTTTTTAACTTCCCAAGATTAGTCACTGTTACTCTCTACTCATCCTTAGGGTTGTCAGATTTAACCAATAAAAATACAAGACTCGCAGTTAAATTTGAATTTTAAGATAAACAATGACTCCTTTTTTTAGTATGAGTATGTCCTGTATTTTATCTGGCAACTCTGCTCATCCACATGCTCCTCTCTCTGCAGTTAAGAAAATGAACAAAAAGGAAAATGAACGTAATGGCTGAGAGGAATGCATGTACAACAGTTTTGACATGGTAGATAATAAATAGTGTAACAGCAGAACATATAAACTCTACACAGTTTCCAGCACACTGAGTTCTGCGCAAGCATTCCAAGCCTGAGGTCTTTATAATTTGAGGGGTGAGTGGCTTTCTCTTTTAACTGTACTATAGAATAAAGTTTTTTTTTTCCTCCAATAAACCTATGAATTGCAACTACTTATACTTAATTAACTTTGACCAACACCTTTAACCCATAAAATCGGACTTGCGTTCCTTTCAAAATATGGATTAAACAAATCTTAAATAAAGAAAATACATGGTAAAAAAAAATTTTGAAAATACGTGCTGGCTTTCCTCTGGAGAGTACTTCTAGTATAAGACAGCTTAATTCACTCTAACATTTCAGCCAATACACCTATTGCCAAGCAACGAAATAAGGAATTTGGCATGGTTGGGAGAGAGTGCTTTCTGTTTATAATTCTTAAGAATAAGGGATAAGGTTCCTAGGTAAAAGTTTGTTCTATAGGTGAACAGGAAGTGAGCTCCCTCCAATAAAGGTTAACAACAGACACCTTTCAGTTATCATATTCCTACCCAGTGTTATCCTCTACTGTACTCATTTTTGCATGGTTTCTTTCACTCAACACTGTTATCTTGAAATTCACTCAATCTTATGCATGTATCAGTAGTTCTTCCTTCCTGCTGCTGAATAGTATTCTGCTGGACACTTCAGTTGTTCCAGTTTTAAGCTATTACAGATAGAGCTGCTCAGGACAGTTGTATACAAATCTTTGTGTAGATATATGCTTCCATTTATGTTTAGTAAATACATAGGGGTGGAATAGCTGGCTCATATGGTAGTAATATGTTTCACTTCAAAAAATATTTCACTGCATCAGGTCTTAGTTGTGACATGCGAAATCTTCAATCTTTGTTGAGGCATGTGAGATCTTTAGTTTGGGCATGTGGGATCTAGTTCCCTGACCAGGGATGGAACCTGGCCCCACGCATTGGGAGCACAGGGTCTTAGCCACTGGACCACCAGGGAAGTCCCCCTGTTTCACTTTTAAAGAAACTACCAAACTATTTTCCAAAATGGTTGAGTGATTTTACATCCTCTTCAACAATGTATGAGAGCTCCTCCACAACTTCACTAACACTTGGTACAATCAGTTTTTCAANGGTCTTAGCCACTGGACCACCAGGGAAGTCCCCCTGTTTCACTTTTAAAGAAACTACCAAACTATTTTCCAAAATGGTTGAGTGATTTTACATCCTCTTCAACAATGTATGAGAGCTCCTCCACAACTTCACTAACACTTGGTACAATCAGTTTTTCAATGTTAGACCTTCTTATAGCATGTAGTGGGCTTCCCAGGTGGCACTAGTGCTAAAGAATCCACCTGCCAATCCAGAAGACATAAAGAAATCTGGGTTCGATCCGTGGGTGGAAAAGATCCCCTGGAGGAGGAAATGGCAACCCACTCCAGTATTCTTACCTGGAAAATTCCACAGACAGAGGAGCCTGGCAGGCTACAGTCCATGGGGTCACAGAGTGGGACATGACTGAGCATGCACATACAGTTATCCTCTTGACTGGTGATGAAATGTCCAGGGACTGTTAGAGGGATTATAGTTCCAGGAAAAAGCAGAATATCCTTCAAGGCTGATGAGTATTAGGGCCTAAAATATACTTAATCTCCTCTCTGGAGGTTTTATTTCATGTTTGCTACTACCTCTTATTTTCCTGATTATTGTTTTTCTTCCACCTTTTGATTCATTGTTTGCAAGTCCCACTGTAGAAGCAAATGTCTATAATAGGTGAATGTCTATAATAACAAATGCTTATCATTATAGAATTGATAGAATGTCATCATTTTGTTATCCTTAATGAAGTGGTACAAGGAGGAAAAGATCTTCAGAGACTGCTAACTTCAGGAAAACAATAGGTTATTCCCCAAATGGGTCAATTGACTAGGCTTTTGTTAAATATCAACATTAAATACTAGAGAAAACAGTTATAAGGTTATTATCAGTCACTTGTACATGCTATTTCTATCAAATAGCTCAGTATTTAATTTATAATATAGAATAGTTACAGAAACTATCTGAAGCTCTTTCCCTCCAAATAGTGGACTAGTTGAATAAGAAGTACATTCAAAAGATGTAGCCATTAAAAATCATCTTTTCCAGGTCTCCTTGGAGGTATAGCTGTCTCTAGGATTGGAGCAGGAAATTACAGAGTGATCCTGAAACATCTTGTCATATGAGAAAAGTATCAGTGATCACTGGATCTTGCTAAAAAGAACTCAGGAGCAACTTGAAGATCCCTCCTGTTGTTCAAAGAGGGGAAAATCTGAATATCAATGAGAATAGTAACTCTATTGGATTGAAACGTATCAAATCTACTTCAATGCTTTAGGTCAGGTTGATACTGTAAAACAATGCTGGGGAACCAACTCATTTTAAAAACTAGAAAATAAAAGAGAATGAGGTTGTATTTATCCTGCCTTTCATAGGGCATATTGTACTTGAGGATAACCACAGAGTTAGTAAGAGGATGTTTCTCTTTATAAAATATTCTAGTTAATAAATAGAGAAGAAATGATAGAATGTAATCATTTTATTATCCTTAAAGAAATGGTGCAACTAGGAAAGAATCTTCAGAGGCCATTAACTTCATAAAAACAAACATTGTTTATTTTGATGAAGTCCAAGGCATTTACTTTTTCTTTTCGTGTTTGTACTTTTGGTATCATAATTAAGAAATCATTTCCTAATCCAAACTCACAAAGATTTAACTTATGTTTCCTCCTAAATTTTTATAGTTTTAGGTTATATTTCAGGTTTTGAGCCATCTGAGTGAATTTTATATATGGTTTGAGGTAGGGGCTGAATATCAGTATGTTCTTTTGTATATAAGTATCTATATTGTCACAGAATGATATGCAGAAAACACTGTTTTTTCCCATTTAATCAATGTGTCACCCTTGCTGATATAGCTTACCTCCGGATTCTCATTTTATTTCACTGTTACATATTTTCCTTCTTTATAGAGAAACAACACTGTTTTGATTATTGCAGCTTTATACTAAGTTGTGTAATTGAGTAGTATGAATCCTTCACCATAGTTCTTTTCCAAAATTGTTTTGTCTAGTCAAGGTCTTTTGGAATTCCACATGAAATTTAGGATAAGCTCATCCACTTCTATAAAAAAGGTATTTTGATAGTTCTTTCATCAAACTGAAGATCAATTTGGGAAGAATTACTGTCTTAACCATATTCAGTTCAGTTCAGTTCAGTCGCTCAGTCGTGTCCGACTCTTTGCAATCCCGTGAATCGCAGCACACCAGGCCTCCCTGTCCATCACCATCTCCCGGAGTTCACTCAGACTCACGTCCATCGAGTCCGTGATGCCATCCAGCCATCTCATCCTCGGTCGTCCCCTTCTCCTCCTGCCCCCAATCCTCCCAGCATCAGAGTCTTTTCCAATGAGTCAACTCTTTGCATGAGGTGGCCAAAGTACTGGAGTTTCAGCTTTAGCATCATTCCTTCCAAAGAAATCCCAGGGCTGATCTCCTTCAGAATGGACTGGTTGGATCTCCTTGCAGTCCAAGGGACTCTCAAGAGTCTTCTCCAACACCACAGTTCAAAAGCATC
>SJYX01015956.1:31759-89218 GCA_006410675.1 Oreotragus oreotragus
TTGAACATCAGGGAGTTCACGGTTCACATATTGCTGAAGCCTGGCTTGGAGAATTTTGAGCATTACTTTACTAGCGTGTGAGATGAGTGCAATTGTGCGGTAGTTTGAGCATTCTTTGGCATTGCCTTTCTTTGGAATTGGAATGAAAACTGACCTTTTCCAGTCCTGCGGCCACTGCTGAGTTTTCCAAATTTGCTGGCATATTGAGTGCAGCACTTTCACAGCATCATCTTCCAGGATTTGAAACAGCTCAACTGGAATTCCATCACCTCCACTAGCTTTGTTCTTAGTGATGCTTTCTAAGGCCCACTTGACTTCACATTCCAAGATGTCTGGCTCTAGATTAGTGATCACATCCTCATGATTATCTGGGTCGTGAAGATCTTTTCTGTACAGTTCTTCTGTGTATTCTATCTCTCTATTAAATTGGGCTGACTTTCTGCTTATTTAGATCTTTGTTAATTTCTTTCAAGAATAGTTTCCATTTTCCAGTGTACAAATCTTGCATTTCTTGATTAAATATATATATTCTTAAGTACTTTTTTCCTTGATGATACCTTTTTAGAAGGAGTGATAATGGATTTTTCAAAAGAGCTTTATTGATATATAATTTGTATATAATGGGTTTTCTGACATAGAGTACAATACAGTGGTTTTCGGTGCATTACACTATTTATAATAGTGGCAAAATATGTATAACATAAAGCCATTTTATCCATTTTAAGTTTATGATACAGTGGCATTAAATGAATTCATATTATTCTGTTACCATCACCACTATCTTATTTTACAACTTTTTCATCACCCCAAACAGAAAAACTGTAACCCTTAAGCAATAACTACATATTTCTGTTGCCTCTCAGTGTCTGGTAACTTCTATTGTACTTTCTTTTTCTATAAAATTGTGTAATATAGATAACTCATATAAGTGGAATCACATATTAGGTGTCCTTTCGTGTCTAGCTTACTCACTTAGTGTAGTGTTTTCAAGTGTTTCCACCTTGTAGCATGTGTCAGAATCCCATTCATTTTTTTTAAGTATTTGTTTTTGTCTATGTTGAGTTTTTGTTGCTGTGCAGGCTTTTCTCTAGTTGCAGCAAGCAGGGGCTACACTCTAGTTGTGGTGCGCGGGCTTCTCATTGTGGTAGCATCTCTTGTTGCAAAGCACGGGACTCTAGGGCACACGGGCTTCAATGGATGTGGCTCCCGGGCTCTAGAACACAGGCTCAATAGTTGTGGCCCACAGGTTTAGTTGCTCCACAGCATGTGGGATCTTCCTGGATCAGGGATCCAACCCATGTCTCCTGCATTGGCAGGCAGATTCTTTACCACTGAACCACTAGGGAAGTACCCCTCCTTTGTTTTTTAAAGCTGAATAATATTCCATTGTACATGTATACCATATTTTGTTTGCCCATTTATCTGTTGATGGACATTTGACATTTTGGCTATTGTGAATAACACTATTATGAACATGAGTGTACACACACCTGTTTGAGTCTTTGCTATCAATTCTTTTGAGCATATATACAGAAGTGGAATTGATGGATTGTATGGCTTTGCTATGGATTAAATATTTGTCTTCCTAAAATTCATACGTTGAAACCCTAACCCTCAATGTGATGGTATTTGGAGGTGGGGGCTTTGAAAAGTAAGTTTAGATGAAGTCATGAGAGTATAGCCCACATGATGAGATTAGTGTCCTTATAATAAGAAACCTTCTCCTCTTGATTTCTCTCCTCCTATGTGAAGATACAAGAAAGCAGCTGTCTGTGAGCCAGGAAGAGGGCTCTAACTGGGAATGGAATTGGCTGGCACCTTGATCTCGGACTTCACAGCCTCCAGAATGGTGAGAAATAAATGTCTATTGTTTAAGTCAATCAAGCAGACTGAGAAAATAATTATGTGTTTAACTTTTGAGGAACTGTCAAATTGGTTTCCCAGAGTGACTGCATCATTTTACTGTCCGGTTAGTAATGCAAAGGTCTTCCAATTGCTCTGCATTCTCACCGACTTGTTATTTTCTCTTTTCTTTTGAATATGCATGGAGGTGGATGTGAAGTAGTGTCTCGGTGTAGTTTTGATTTGCATTAGAATGATGCCAACATACATACACATGTATCTATTCTGCCCCCAAACTCCTCTCCCATTCAGGCTGGCATATAACATTGAGTAGAGTTCCATGTGCTATGCAATAGGTCACAAAGCTCATATTTGTATGATTTTTCTTAATGTGAAATATCCAGAATATCAAGTGCATAAAGATAGATAGCAGATCAGTGGTTGCCAAGGCATGGATGGAGAGGTGAAAGGGGAGTGAGTGTTTACCAGTTATGGAGTGTTCTTCTGGAATAGTGAGAGGATTTGAAACTGGATGGGGGTGATGGCTGCATAGCATTGTAAATGTACTGCTGCTGCTAAGTCACTTCAGTCGTGTCCGACTCTGTGCAACCCCATAGATGAAAGCCCATGAGGCTCCCCCCATCCCTGGGATTCTCCAGGCAAGAATACTGGAGTGGGTTGCCATTTCCTTCTCCAATGCATAAAAGTGAAAAGTGAAAATGAAGTTGCTCAGTCGTGTCCGACTCTTAGCGACCCCATGGACTGCGGCCCACCAGGTTCCTCCATCCATGGGATTTTCCAGGCAAGAGTGCTGGAGTGGGGTGCCATTGCCTTCCCAATTGAACACTTTAAAATGGTTCATTGTATGTGATGTGAATTTTACCTTTATAAAAATAAACAAGAATACTAGCAAGGTTTACAGGAATCTTTGTATCCACTAATGTTCAGAGAGTAAATCTAAATAAATTTTCTAGCAGGGAATCCCAGAGATGGGATTTTCTTGCTGGCTGATAGAGGAGAATAGTTGGCAGTAAACTGGCTTATGATAATGTAGATTTAAATCTTGGATATTTTTTTAAACTGACCTCATAAGTCTTCATATATATATATTATATATATATATAGTTGCTGTGAGGGCTTTTCTCCACTTGTGGTGCACAATCTTCTCATTGTGGTAGCTTCTCTTGTTGTGGAGCACGGGCTCTAGGGCATGTGGGCTTCAGTAGTTGTGGCTCCCAGGCTCTAGAGCATAGCGTATAGTTGTGGCACAAAGGCTTAATTGCTCCTTGGCATGTGGACTCTTCCCAGATCAGGAATCAAACCTGTGTCCCCTGCATTAGGCAGATTCTTTTAACACTGAGCCACCAGGAAGTGAAGTGAAGTCGCTCAGTCGTGTCTGACTCTTTGTGACCCCATGGACTGTAGCCTACCAGGCTCCTCCCTCCATGGGATTCTCCAGGCAAGAGTACTGGAGTGGGTTGCCATTTCCTTCTCCAGGGGATCTTCCCGACCCAGGGATTGAACCCCAGTCTCCAGCATTCCAGGCAGATGCTTTAACCTCTGAGCCACCAGGGAAGCCCCCTAAATCTTGGATTTTAGTTCAGTGATAACTGACATGTCGTGAACTGAAGGGTTTGATTGCTATTAAACAATTTAAAAAATCATATTGCTCCCTCTAGTCCCAAGTGTACAGAGTTATTATAGGAAATCCCCTGGTGGGAATAATAAAATGTGTCATTAAAAATAATTTAAAATGACACATACAGACTGCATTGTGGCATAAATTTTTTTCTGTTATGTCAAATGATTGATAGATTTCATTCCAGCTCCCATTTTTTGAGTGTCTGCTTTGTAGTATGTTATACAAAAATGCCTGGCAACCCCAGCTTTCATGGGATTTGCAGTCTTCTAAGAAAAAGAAAGTATAAAATAAAAATATTGTGGGCCACAATAGCTATGAAAAGTTCTACCAATCAGTCCCTCACAGGAGTCACTCGCCATGACTGAGGATTTGGGTAGATGGCTGTTTTTCCCTCTGAATCAGTTGTCTGTAAAGGGTGAAAAGTTGGCTGTTCATTACTCTTGAAAGCAGACGAGAATCCCTCAGATCAGGTTACAGGCTTCTTCCTGCTTCAGGATTTCCTTTTAGCTCTACCACTCAAATGTGGTAGTCTCTTATCACTGTGGGCCTCAAAAGTTATTTAATCCATCTGCCCATTTGATGCTTGGGTCTTTGCTATCAAAAATGATCATTGGGCCTGTATTAGTTAGAAACACGAAATGACAGTTAACAGAAAACTCAAATCTTACTACCCTAATCAATAAGGGTAGACCTAAACTCAAAAGCTGCTTGATTCAGAGGCTCAAAAATGACACCAGAGTCAGATTTCTTCCTGCCTGTGCTTCTTGATGTGTGCTTTATTTTGACTTGGCTCTTTCTTACTGCTGATATGTGGCTGCCCGCAGTTATCAGGGGCTCTTTGTTTCTTTGAACACATGAAGAGGAGGTGGTTGCTTGCTTCCACACTCCTCCAGATAATTAAAGAAAAAGTTTCTCCAAAGCCCTGGGAAACTGCTACTCTCCCCTGCCCCAATTAGATTATGCTCATAGCCAGCCAGTGGCAAGGAATGGGACAAGGCTGATTAATTTGGATTTGAATTGTGCTAATTTGCTAAGATTGGAATCATATGTTCCGGGAGGGAGTTAGGGCAATGATGTGACATTAAGGAACGGGAGGTGGCCACCAAGATAAGGAGAGGATATTGGGGAAATTACCACAGGGTCTGTCTGGTACAGGTCTTGGGTTAGCCATTGACAGCATCATGAAAATCCCCTGGAGAAGGGAATGACAACCTATGGCAGTATTCTTGACTGGGAAATCATGGATAGAGGAGCCTAGCGGGCTACAGTCCATGGGGTCGCAAAGAGCTGGACACAGCTTAGTGACTAAACAACGAAGCTACAATTGCCTTCCTTGCTGGACAACTCTCATTCTAAGAAAGTATATTTTCCATTGAATCAACCTCCTTGTTTCCATCC
Organism: Oreotragus oreotragus; assembly: GCA_006410675.1. Taxonomy (NCBI): domain Eukaryota; kingdom Metazoa; phylum Chordata; class Mammalia; order Artiodactyla; family Bovidae; genus Oreotragus; species Oreotragus oreotragus. The sequence goes on from SJYX01015956.1 coordinate 36,642, forward strand.
AGCTCAGAGTACCAACGGCTCCTTCTTGCCATGCTGTTTCCTTGAATTCATTATTCTGGATGTGTTTTCCTTCTCAGCAGCCTCTTCTGCCTGGACCTTACCATTGTTTCTTTACTGAATTCACTGACCCCGAAGGTGACTGTCTGTCACTGGTATTTCTTCCTGAATTCTGAATTGAACTGAATGGAGGTTCAGTTATCTCTTCTTTCTCCTCTGTTTTCGGGTTCTTCCTCAAGCCAAGTTCAGAAGTTGTGCCAGATAGTGGCTATGTGATAGAACCTATCTGTTCTCCGTGGTAAAATGAAGAGGACCGTCCTGATCCATTTCCAAGGCATGGTCCTACTGCAAGTTCTGTGACATGTTAATTATGAAAAAATTCTCCCAGTCAGTACCCACACAGAAGTCCCCTTGACTGAGGATATGGGGAGCTGGCTATTTCTCCCTCTGAATCAATTGTTATTCAAAGGATGAAAAGTTGGATTCTGGTGGGAGGAAATGATTCTGGGCGTGAAGGGCTCGGTGAGTGCAGTGTTTGGAAACCTGAAGCCCACACTGCTTTGTCAGGTTTGAGGGAGTTTCTGCCCTTTATTCTGCACTGGGCTCCGCACCGAATGTGATCAACCTAAACCTACTCCGAGGGTAGGCCGAGGTAGCCTGGCCTCCCTTCACTCACGCGCGCATCTTCTTCCGCCAAGCGCAGCGTAGCCGCCCAGGCCTGAGTCGCCAGCAGCCAGAGCCGCTGGCTCGGGGACGGCAGCCATCAATGGCCTGGGCAGCGGATCCAGATGCGTCCGCAGCTGCATCTCCTTCTGGCTCCGCTTCGGGACAGAAGGAGTAGCTGGAAGAGCAGAAGGCTGGAGGCGCCCCGGTGCCCGTCGCCCCGCACTCCCCAGGGGCCTGCAAGCCTCTCGGCCGCCCCGCCCTCGCCTACAGGCGGCTTTGTTCTCCTGCTGTGCAGAATCTCCCTTCCCCTCCCCCCCGCTTCAGAGTCCCGCCGGCCTTTCTGCGCCCCCCGCCCCTCAGCCTCCGGCGGGCCCCTAGTTCCCCCGCGCAGATGGCGCCAGCGAGGCGGCGACTAACGGGTTAACCAGGGGTTCTTCTAGGCGAAGGGGGCGCGCCAGAGGGGGCGCTGGGGCCAAGCCGGTGCTGAGACCACCCCAGCGACAAAAATGCCCGCCCGAGGCGGCCCACCAGCTCTTGCCTGGGAGGAAGGGGCGACCCGGACGGTGGGCCGCCTCCCTCGCCTGGACTCAGAGGCCCTGCTCTGGGTGAACCAGAGGCCCACTCCCCACTCAAGGAACTGGAATCCGGGTGGCTGGATGCTACTGTGGGGCGGCTGGCAGTTTCGGGCTGGCGACGGGGAGAGGAGTGACCCTGGCCCGCGCCCCCACTCCCGCGCTACCGCGGGGAACCTCTGGCCCGGTCTGCACTGGGGAGGGATGGGGGCCGCGAGTCCGGGATCGCGAGTCTGCGGGCGACGTGGGGGTCTGGGGCCGGGGCCCGGGCTCGGGGGCGCGTGGGCCAGAGCGCGGCTTCCGAGCCCAGCGAGCCTTGTGGTCTCGGTAGGTGCAGAGCTGGTCGGCCGCGGGCACGACGGCAAAAGTGGGAGGAAGCCAAGCCAAGGGAGGAGGATGCTGGGCGACAGCGAGACCTTGTTTTCTTTTTAACAACGCTCCTTGGACCCGCTTTCTGACTCCAGGGCCTGGTTGAGGATATCCGGCGGCGCTCGGACCTGGCCCTGCCACAGGCGCCTTCCCAGCATCAGGGCCATTCTATCCTTGAGGGGCGAGGGGGGCACTTCTTGTCTCTCCTCGCCGCCGCTGCTGCCCAGCTGGCAGGGATGCCCAACTGACCTCTTACCCGGCCTGGGCTCTTCCGCCTCCCGCCCGCACCACTTTGGAAACTAGTAGGGGACCTTGGGAATCAGCCCGGCGCCTCCAACCTTCTTTCTCTTTTCTGACGCCCTGCTCCATCTATCCACTCCCCACTCTGGCTTTGGTGGTCTCTCACTAAACCTCTTTCCCCAGTTTAGGACCTGCTGGAAGGGGTCCTAAGATGAAAGTCAGCAGCAGCGCGTGGCCACTGTAGGGACCTAGGAGCTGAATAACCTGCTCCACTTCAGTTCGGTATGAGAACTTTCCGCGGCATCTTGGAATGCTGCGGAAGTTTACAAACAAAAGAATAAAAGAAAAAAATGGGGGAAAAAAAGCGATCTGGAGGTTAGGCAGCTTGAATTCCATCTGCTTTGAGCAGTAGTTCTCCGGGCCAGAGTCCAGCTTCCCTGACTCGGACATCTGAATTTTGATGTAATGTCTAGACTTGCAGATTTAAAACTTGACTGCCAGAGGGGTCATTTGATTTAACCAGTTGAAAACAGTGAAATCATGAGTCACTCTCTGACCCTGATACTTATTAGGAATTTAGGTATTTAAAGTATTATATGAAAAAAAGTTGTTTTTTTTTTTTTTTCAGTATCCTTTTCAATTCCCTTCTCCAAGATCAGATTAATACAGTTAATGCTATCTGGGCTTCCCAGGTGGCACTAGTGATAAAGAACCTGCCTGCCAATGTAGGAGATGTAAAAGACCCGGTTCAATCCCTGGATGGGGAAGATTCCTCTGGAGAAGCAAATTATAGCCTACTCCAGTGTTCTTGTCTGGAGAATTTCCGTGGACAGAGGAGCCTGGCACGCTATGGTCCATAGGGTCGCAAAGACTCAGACACTACTGAAGCGACTTAGCAGGCATGCAGGTGACATCTGAAAGATATCAGTTATAAGAAAGTACAGGGCTAGAATTTTCAGCCAGTTTTAACTGGGCACTTTTATTTGAAGACTGTTTTGGCTTTTTATTTTTGGCATAGGAAATAATTTAATACCTTAAACCCCCCTTGGTTTTGGCTGATATTTTTTGTTATTAAATGGTTGAATTTTGTTGTTAACTGCTGCATAAGAGGCAGAACCAACACTTGTTCTATCAAACTGTCATATGGTGAATCTTTACTGTGTGATAGTGTCATTGGACACAATTTTGACTGCATATATGTAAATGTAGAGTAAATGTAGTGAGATTTTCTTTCTTCCAAAGTGAAGCTCAGAGGCAAAAAATCACAATGCAAATTTAACAGTCTTAAAATCTCTCATGTAAGTGACTAGTTTTTCAAAACAGAACCACCGTATTGTTGGGAAGTCAAATCACTCAATGCATTTGCCGTATATTTGTGGACTATTATTTAAAATGTTAATGAAATAAATGATACAAATGAATAGAAATTTAGATTTAAAATTAAATGAGATTTTTATTCCTAGATTAGTGCTGTCTTGAAGTTTACTTTCTGTGTATTTATGGCTAACTCCATTATTAAACATTTAGCCCATTTTTGTACTTTGTTTTTCAAACTTTTGAAACATAAATTTTTATCAACATTCCAGAAGCAAGGTCTATCTTATCTGCAAGGGGAGTGTGAGAATTACATAAAAGAAGCTTTATAAATTGTTTAGTAGAATATCTGGAATTTATTAAGCACTCTATAAACACTCATTCCTTTTTTTACTTCTGTTCCCATGAAAAGTTACAAATTGATTTTGATACAAACCATGTTGGGAAATCTTAACAGTCTTGGATGCTCCTTGGAGAGGCAGCTGTTTTGAATTCCTGCAGTTTGTTCTGAGCAAGATATGGACCTCTTAACCATTTTTTTTAAGTGCTCAACCAAAGGTTGTGTAAGTCAGGAAAATTAAACTCTTTGTAAAACTGGAGACATTGGAGAAGTTCCCTACATTAAGAGGTTTTTCTTGGTTTGGGAAATTATTGAGAAAAAAACTGGGTCAACCCAGACTCTTATGACAGAATGCAGAGTCTTAGAAGACAGAATGCCCCAGTTTCTCAAATCTTTTTAAAGGCAAGGGGAGCTATTTACCTCACAGGGTAGTTATGAGACCTAATGGGTTGTGTCTGTCAAGAATTTGTCATGCTCAATAAATATTAGTTTCTTTCATTTATTTATTTTTGGTTGTGCTGCGTCTTTGTTGCTTCCTGCAGGCTTTCTCTACTTGTGATGAGTGGGGGCTACTCGTCGCTCATTGGGGTGGCTTCTCTTGTTGTGGAGCATGGGCTCTAGGTAAATGGGCTCCATAGTTGCGGCTTGCAGGCTCTGGAGCACAGGCTCACTGATTGTAGTCCATGGACTTTAGTTGCTCTGAAGGCTTGTGGAGTCTTCTCGGCCAGGGATTGAAACTGTGTCCCTTACATTGACAGGCGGATTCTTATCCCCTGTACCACCAGGGAAGTCCTTCTTTTTGTGATGTGCTTTTGTTTTCATATATTCTAATACTTTTATTTTGAGAATAACAAGCTTGAAATGATTTCCCTCAATATATTGAATCTCTACTTATTTATGATATATATCCAGTGTTACTTAACTGAAATGATAATTTTAATGTTATTATGTCTTACTGTGCACTTTTTTTTTTTTTTTTTGCATGGAGCAAGGCATTTTCTTGGCCTTTAGTATAGCTAATTATGCAGTAAGGTACCAGCTGTCCTGAACCAAATATCTTCTCTGAATTAAAGATACCACTGTATCTAACTGTTTCTTCTTTCCTGATTTCTTGCTGTACTGTTCCTAATTTCCCACCAATCCTATCTCCCTCTGTGGTATCACTTTTGCTCAGTATCTTTTTTCCAACTTGGGAGTCTTGTACTCTTAGATATCTGTTCTCTTGTCTTTGGACTGTTTACATAGAAATCTGCCCCCTCCTTTCATTTGTGAAATATTTATTGATGTTCTATTGTATTCAAGTCACTGGAAGCGTGGACAAAAGAAAAATGATCAGTTCACATTCCCTGGGCAGGAGTGCTGAATTCCATGGGAAAGAAGTGATTGTACTATATGCTGATAAGTGATATAATACAGACAGCCCATGGAGTAGTGGAAACACAGAAATACAAGCAACACTTGTTTAATGAAGCCTTCAAGGCATACACCAAACTGAATGAAAATGATAATCTGTTGTGTAATACAAGGAGCAGAAGATTTCAGCCTGGAGACATGTTCTATTATTCAAGTGATCTTGGTCAAGTGAATCACTCTATCTAGATATCCCATTCCTTGTGTGTAAAGCAAAAGTTTGGAACAAGACCATGGTTTCCAAAGTGTATTTTATACAATATTACTAGTGTGCAGATAAACAGCTCCAAGATCAAATACATTTTTGATTACTGGGTGAAACCAAGTTAAGCAGATTTGTTTATTGTTGAATTTCTCAGTTTTTGATTGGATATTGTAAATTATACATCTTCAAGAGAAGAATCTAATTCTTTACATTTTTTATACCATAGAATCCTTTTGTATCAGAAATTAACTGCTACATAACATTTCAAGAAATATTTAACCTTTAGGTCTATGATTCATTGCGAGTTTATTGCTATATGAAACATAAAATGAGTGAAGTGATTTTTTTTTGTTTGTAAGATTATCCAATTTTTATAGCATCATTTATTGAAAATATTATCCTTGTCACCTCAGTGGAAAATCAGTTGACCATACATGTATGGGTCAACTTCTGGACCATCTGTTCTGTTCTGTTGATCACTGTGTCTATCCTTCCAGCAATACTATTATGTCTTGATTACTGTACCTTTATGATAAATCTTGAAATCAGATAGTGTAAGTCTTTAACTTTGCCATTCTTTTTCAAAATTGTTTTGTCTATTCTAGGTCCTTTGCATATCAATTATGAATTTTAGAATCAGTTTATCAATTTTTACTGGAAAGCCTCCTAGGATTTTGGTTGGTATTGTGTTGAATCTATTCCTCAACTCGAGGAGAACTGACATCATATCAATATTGAGTCTTCCAGCTAATGAGGATAGTATCTTTTTCTATTTAACCAGTCTTTAATTTTCCTTAGTGATCTTTCATAGGCTTGTAGTTTTCAATGTCTAGGTCTTGCACATTTTTCATTCCATCTATCCCTAAATATTTCATATTTTGATGCAGTTAAATTATTTTGAAAATCTAAGTGTCTTACTATTGAATCTATTCCTCAACTCGAGGAGAACTGACATCATATCAATATTGAGTCTTCCAGCTAATGAGGATAGTATCTTTTTCTATTTAACCAGTCTTTAATTTTCCTTAGTGATCTTTCATAGTCTTGTAGTTTTCAATGTCTAGGTCTTGCACATTTTTCATTCCATCTATCCCTAAATATTTCATATTTTGATGCAGTTAAATTATTTTGAAAATCTAAGTGTCTTACTAATATATGAAAATACAATTGACTCTTGTATATTGACTTTATATGCTGTAATGAGCCTTACAGCCTTATATGCTGTAAATGAGCCTTTCTAGGCTCATTTGTTAGTTGTTGTAGCTTTCTTGTATTAATACATTCTTTAAGATTTTCAGTTTCAACAATTTATCATGTTTGAATAATGAGAACTTAACATTTTCCTTTCTACCTTAGATGCATTTTTTTCTTGTCTTACTGCTCTGACTAGAATTTTTAGTATAATATTGAATACAAGTGGTAAAAGTAGATAGCTTTGATTTGTTCCTGATGTTAAGGGAAAATCATTCAGTTTCTTATTAAATATGATGTTAGCTATAGGATTTTCTTCACACTGAGGAAGACCTCTTCTATTCTAAGAGATTTTATGCTTTTGCCAAGAAAATTTATGCTTTTGTCCAATGCTTTCTGTGTCTAATGAGATGATTATATATTTTCTTTATTCTTTTATTAATATGGTGAATTACAGTGATTGATTTTCTTTTTATAATTGAAGTATAATTTGCACTGTTGTATTAGTTTTAAGTGTACAGTAAAGTGATTTAGTTATACATATACATATTCTTTAAATTTTTTGTTTTTAATTGATTTTTTTATTGAAGTATGATTGACTTAATTCTAGGTATACTGCAAATTCATTCAGTTATATATATACATGTGTGCATATATATTCTTTTTTCAGATTCTTTCCCCATATAGGTTGCTACAAAATATTGAGTATAGTTCCCTGTGCTGTACAGTAGGTCCTTGTTATTAATTTGTTTAATATATAATAGTGTGTATTTGTTAATCCCAAACTCCAAATTTGTCCCTTCCCTCTACTTTCCCCTTTGGTAACCAAAAGTTTGCTTTCTATGTCTGTGAGTCTATTTCTGTCTTATGAATAAGTTCATTTATATAATTTTTTAAGATTCCACGAAGTGATATATTTGTTTTTCTCTGACTTACTTCACTTAATATGATAATCTCTGGGTCCATCAATGTTGCTGCAAATGGCATTATTTCATTCTTTTTTATGACTGAGTAATATTCCATTTTGTATGTACCACATCTTCGTTATCCATTTATTGATGTACATTTAAGTTGCTTCCATGTCTTGACTATTGTAAATAGTGCTACTATGAACATTGGAGTACTTGTATCTTTTCAAATTACAGTTTTCTCTGGATATATGCCCAGGAATGGGATTGTGGGATCTATGGTAGTTCTATTTTCAGTTTCTTAAGGAAGTCCCATACTGTTCTCAGTAGTGACTGCACCAATTTACATTTCCACCAACAGTGTAGGAGAGTGTCTTGTTCTCCACACCCTCCAGCATTTATTGTTTGTAGACTTTTTGATGATGGTCATCCTGAATGGTGTGAAGTGATACCTCATTATAGTTTTGATTTGTGTTTCTCTAGTAAGAGTGATATTGAGCATCTTTTCATTTGGCCATCTGTATATCTTCTCTGAAGAAATCTCTATTTAGATCTCCTGCCCATTTTTTGGTTGGGTTGTTTGTTTTTTTGATATTAAGCTGTATCAGCTGTTTGTGTATTTTGGAAATTAATTACTTGTTGGTCACATCATTTGCAAATATTTCTGCCCATTCTGTGGGTTGGCTTTTCATTTTGTTTATGGGTTCTTTTGCTGTGCAAAAGCTTTCAAGTGTAATAAGGTCTCATTTGTTTATTTTTATTTTTATTTCCATTACTGTAGGAGACAATCCCCCCCCACAAAAAAAAATGTTGCTGTGATTTATGTCAAAGAGTGTTCTGCCTATGTTTTCCTCTAGGGGTTTCATATTATCCGGTTTTACATGTAGGTCTTTAATGTGTTTTGAGTTTATTTTTATATATGGTGTTAGAGAATGTTCTGATTTCATTCTTTTACATATAGCTGTGCAGTTTTCCCAGTACCACTTATTGAAGAGCCCATCTTTTCTCCATTGTATATTTTTGTCTCCTTTGTTGCACACCGTGCTATGTATTTAGTCATTCAGTCATGTCCGACTCTTTCGTGACCCCGTGGACTGTAGCCTGCCAGACTCCTCTTTGCATGGGGATTCTCCTGGCAAGAATACTGGACTGGGTTGCCATGCCCTCCTCCAGGGGATCTTCTCAACCCAGAGATCAAACCCAGGTCTCCCACATTGCAGGTGGATTCTTTACCATCTGTGCCACCAGGGAAGTCCAAGAATACTGGAGTGGGTAGCCTATCCCTTCTCCAGGGGACCTTCCTGACCCAGGAAGTCCAACTGGGGTCTCCTGCATTTACCAGCTGAGCTACCTGGGAAGCCTTTGTTGAACATTAATTGATCTTAAGTGCATGGGTTTATTTCTGGGTTTTCTATCCTCTTCGATTGATTTATATGTCTGTTTTTGTGCCAGTGCTATACTGTTTTGATTACAGTGATTGATTTTTGATAGTCAAACATAATCTGCATTCCTCAGATAAATCCCATGTAGTCATGATGAAGCATCCTTTTTACATATTGTTAGACTTTACTTCGGAGAAGGCAATGGCACCCCACTCCAGTACTCTTGCCTGGGAAATTCCAGGGATGGGGGAGCCTGGTGGGCTGCCATCTATGGGGTCACACAGAGTCAGACATGACTGACGTGACTTAGCAGCAGCAGCAGCAGACTTTACTTGTTAAAATTTTGCTAAACATTTTTGTATATAAGTTCTTGAGGAATCTTGTTCTTTGTTTTCTTTCTTATAATGTCTTTGATTTTGATTCTGGAGTAATGCAGGTCTCAAAGAATGGGCTGGAAAGTAATTCGGTAGCTTCTATTTTCTGGAAGAGTTTGTGTAGAATTGCAATAATTTCTTACTAAATGTTTAGGAACATTCACCAGTGACATCATCTGGGCCTAAAGTTTCTTTTGTGGAAAAGTTTTTAACTACAAATTAATTTTTGTAATAGTTGTAAGGCTAATTGGGTTGTTGATTTCTTCTTTTGGAGGTCTTTTAAAAAATACTTTAAGTTAATTTTTATTAGAGTATAGTTGCCTTACAATGTTGTGTTAGTTTCTGCTGTACAGCAAAGTGAATCAGCCACATGTATACTTATATCTCTTTTTTTTCTTTTTTGGATTTCCTTCCCATTTAGGTCACTACAGAGCATTAAGTGGAGCTCCCTGTGCTATACAGTAGGTTCTCATTATTTATCTATTTTATCGTACTAGTGTATACTTCAATCCCAGTCTCTCAATTCATCTCACCCTCCCCACCAGTATCCATATATCTGTTGCCGATTTCCTTTTTTTTAAGATTTATTTATTTATTTTTAGCTGCACTGGGTCTTCGTTGCTACACTCAAGCTTTGTCTAGCCATAATGTGTGGGGGCTACTCTTCATTGCAGCACACGGACTTTTCACTGCAGTGGCTTCTTGTTGCAGAGCACAGGCTCTAGAGCCTGGGCTTGGTAGTTATGGCACACAGGCTTAGTTGCTCTGAGGTATGTGGAATCTTCCCAGATCAGGGACCAAACTGGTGTCCCTTGCATTGCAAGGCAGATTTTAACCACTGGACCGCCAAGGAAGCCCCTGATTTCTTCTTGAATGAGCTTTGATGGTTTGTGTATTTTAAAAAAATTTTCCGTTTATCTTTTTCATTGTCAAATTTATTATCATAAAGCTGTTGATAGTATTTCCTTATCGTTTTACATTCATACTACTTAGCTATTTCTAAATAATAAATTACCCAAAACTTAGCAGCTTAAAACAACACACATTTATCTCACAGATTCTACAGTTCAGGAATTTGGATACAGCTTAGCTGGGCTTCCCTGGTGGCTCAGACGGTAAAGAATCTGCAGTGTAGGAGACCCAGGTTCGATCCCTGGGTTGGGANATATACATGTGTGCATATATATTCTTTTTTCAGATTCTTTCCCCATATAGGTTGCTACAAAATATTGAGTATAGTTCCCTGTGCTGTACAGTAGGTCCTTGTTATTAATTTGTTTAATATATAATAGTGTGTATTTGTTAATCCCAAACTCCAAATTTGTCCCTTCCCTCTACTTTCCCCTTTGGTAACCAAAAGTTTGCTTTCTATGTCTGTGAGTCTATTTCTGTCTTATGAATAAGTTCATTTATATAATTTTTTAAGATTCCACGAAGTGATATATTTGTTTTTCTCTGACTTACTTCACTTAATATGATAATCTCTGGGTCCATCAATGTTGCTGCAAATGGCATTATTTCATTCTTTTTTATGACTGAGTAATATTCCATTTTGTATGTACCACATCTTCGTTATCCATTTATTGATGTACATTTAAGTTGCTTCCATGTCTTGACTATTGTAAATAGTGCTACTATGAACATTGGAGTACTTGTATCTTTTCAAATTACAGTTTTCTCTGGATATATGCCCAGGAATGGGATTGTGGGATCTATGGTAGTTCTATTTTCAGTTTCTTAAGGAAGTCCCATACTGTTCTCAGTAGTGACTGCACCAATTTACATTTCCACCAACAGTGTAGGAGAGTGTCTTGTTCTCCACACCCTCCAGCATTTATTGTTTGTAGACTTTTTGATGATGGTCATCCTGAATGGTGTGAAGTGATACCTCATTATAGTTTTGATTTGTGTTTCTCTAGTAAGAGTGATATTGAGCATCTTTTCATTTGGCCATCTGTATATCTTCTCTGAAGAAATCTCTATTTAGATCTCCTGCCCATTTTTTGGTTGGGTTGTTTGTTTTTTTGATATTAAGCTGTATCAGCTGTTTGTGTATTTTGGAAATTAATTACTTGTTGGTCACATCATTTGCAAATATTTCTGCCCATTCTGTGGGTTGGCTTTTCATTTTGTTTATGGGTTCTTTTGCTGTGCAAAAGCTTTCAAGTGTAATAAGGTCTCATTTGTTTATTTTTATTTTTATTTCCATTACTGTAGGAGACAATCCCCCCCCACAAAAAAAAATGTTGCTGTGATTTATGTCAAAGAGTGTTCTGCCTATGTTTTCCTCTAGGGGTTTCATATTATCCGGTTTTACATGTAGGTCTTTAATGTGTTTTGAGTTTATTTTTATATATGGTGTTAGGTTCTGATTTCATTCTTTTACATATAGCTGTGCAGTTTTCCCAGTACCACTTATTGAAGAGCCCATCTTTTCTCCATTGTATATTTTTGTCTCCTTTGTTGCACACCGTGCTATGTATTTAGTCATTCAGTCATGTCCGACTCTTTCGTGACCCCGTGGACTGTAGCCTGCCAGGCTCCTCTTTGCATGGGGATTCTCCTGGCAAGAATACTGGACTGGGTTGCCATGCCCTCCTCCAGGGGATCTTCTCAACCCAGAGATCAAACCCAGGTCTCCCACATTGCAGGTGGATTCTTTACCATCTGTGCCACCAGGGAAGTCCAAGAATACTGGAGTGGGTAGCCTATCCCTTCTCCAGGGGACCTTCCTGACCCAGGAAGTCCAACTGGGCTCTCCTGCATTTACCAGCTGAGCTACCTGGGAAGCCTTTGTTGAACATTAATTGATCTTAAGTGCATGGGTTTATTTCTGGGTTTTCTATCCTCTTCGATTGATTTATATGTCTGTTTTTGTGCCAGTGCTATACTGTTTTGATTACAGTGATTGATTTTTGATAGTCAAACATAATCTGCATTCCTCAGATAAATCCCATGTAGTCATGATGAAGCATCCTTTTTACATATTGTTAGACTTTACTTCGGAGAAGGCAATGGCACCCCACTCCAGTACTCTTGCCTGGGAAATTCCAGGGATGGGGGAGCCTGGTGGGCTGCCATCTATGGGGTCACACAGAGTCAGACATGACTGACGTGACTTAGCAGCAGCAGCAGCAGACTTTACTTGCTAAAATTTTGCTAAACATTTTTGTATATAAGTTCTTGAGGAATCTTGTTCTTTGTTTTCTTTCTTATAATGTCTTTGATTTTGATTCTGGAGTAATGCAGGTCTCAAAGAATGGGCTGGAAAGTAATTCGGTAGCTTCTATTTTCTGGAAGAGTTTGTGTAGAATTGCAATAATTTCTTACTAAATGTTTAGGAACATTCACCAGTGACATCATCTGGGCCTAAAGTTTCTTTTGTGGAAAAGTTTTTAACTACAAATTAATTTTTGTAATAGTTGTAAGGCTAATTGGGTTGTTGATTTCTTCTTTTGGAGGTCTTTTAAAAAATACTTTAAGTTAATTTTTATTAGAGTATAGTTGCCTTACAATGTTGTGTTAGTTTCTGCTGTACAGCAAAGTGAATCAGCCACATGTATACTTATATCTCTTTTTTTTCTTTTTTGGATTTCCTTCCCATTTAGGTCACTACAGAGCATTAAGTGGAGCTCCCTGTGCTATACAGTAGGTTCTCATTATTTATCTATTTTATCGTACTAGTGTATACTTCAATCCCAGTCTCTCAATTCATCTCACCCTCCCCACCAGTATCCATATATCTGTTGCCGATTTCCTTTTTTTTAAGATTTATTTATTTATTTTTAGCTGCACTGGGTCTTCGTTGCTACACTCAAGCTTTGTCTAGCCATAATGTGTGGGGGCTACTCTTCATTGCAGCACACGGACTTTTCACTGCAGTGGCTTCTTGTTGCAGAGCACAGGCTCTAGAGCCTGGGCTCGGTAGTTATGGCACACAGGCTTAGTTGCTCTGAGGTATGTGGAATCTTCCCAGATCAGGGACCAAACTGGTGTCCCTTGCATTGCAAGGCAGATTTTAACCACTGGACCGCCAAGGAAGCCCCTGATTTCTTCTTGAATGAGCTTTGATGGTTTGTGTATTTTAAAAAAATTTTCCGTTTATCTTTTTCATTGTCAAATTTATTATCATAAAGCTGTTGATAGTATTTCCTTATCGTTTTACATTCATACTACTTAGCTATTTCTAAATAATAAATTACCCAAAACTTAGCAGCTTAAAACAACACACATTTATCTCACAGATTCTACAGTTCAGGAATTTGGATACAGCTTAGCTGGGCTTCCCTGGTGGCTCAGACGGTAAAGAATCTGCAGTGTAGGAGACCCAGGTTCGATCCCTGGGTTGGGAAGATCCCCTGGAGAGGAGAATGGCAGCCCACTCCAGTATTCTTGCCTGGCAAGCTACAGTCCATGGGGTCACAAAGTCGGACACGACTGAGCAACTTAACACTTTCACTTTCACTAGCTGGATCCTCAGTTCAAGGTCTCCCATAAGGCTGTAATCAAAGGCTTTGTCAGCCAGGGCCAGGGTCTCATCTGAAGACTTGACTAGGGAAGAATCCAATTCTATGCTCACATGAGTGGTAACAGGATTCAGTTCCTTGTGGGTTGTTGAACTGAGGTCCTCAATTTATTGCTGGATGTTGGCAAGAGGGGCCCTCAGTTCTTTGCCATGTTATTACTCCAGCATGGCAACTTGTTTCATTCAAGTCAGCCATAGAGGGTAGCAAGATGGAGTCATAGCCTAGTTATGGAAATGACATTCCCCTACCTTTGCCATGTTTTACTGGTTAGAAGCAAGTCACTAGGTCACTTCACACTCAAGGGGAGAGGACTACACAGGGGCATGAATACTGGGAAGCAGGCATCAACGGGGATCGTTTTAGACACAATATTTGTAGGATCTATGTTTTATAGTTTATTGACATTCTCAAAGAACCAGCTTTTCTTTGTTTTTCTGTTTTCATGGTGTTTGAATTCTGTCATCTTTACTTTGGGTTTATTTTCTTACTTTAAGTTTAATTTGCTTTTTTTCTTTTAATTTCTTTTTTCTTTTTTGGCCACACCATGAAGCATGCAGGATCTTAGTTCCTTGACCAGGAATCAAGCCCATTCCCCCCTGCAGTGGAAGCACAGAGTCCTAACCACTAGACCACCAGGGAAATCCTTTTTAATTTTTTAATGTGAAAGCTAAGGTCATTGTTTCCAGGTCCTTAATGTTTTCTAGTATAAGCATTTAGTGCTATAAACTTTCTTCTAACAATTGCTTTAGCTACATCCTATGAATTTTTATGATTTCATTTTCTTTTTAGCTGTAGAATTTTTATTTACTTTTATTGAGGTGTAATTGGCATATAACATACTAGTTTCAGATGTACAGCATAATGATTTAATATTTGTATATATCGTAAAATGCTCACCACAATAAGTCTACTTATTTGTGTGTTCATAATTTTCAGTTGCCAACAACTGGCCATGACAGAAAAACTCAGCACCTTAACATTTTATTTGACTCAAGCAATGAAAACGGGTTCACGCCATCAATCTTGATATTTCTGTGTGAAGCAACCCTAACAAGATGATACAACAGTCACTGCTACTCCAGGTGTACAAAACAAAATCATCAATCCATTGGTGATATAAAGAACACTCTGACAGACACATTCTTTTGGGTTGGCTAAGGATCAGTTATGGTTCTCTTGGAGACAGTAAGTTACCAAGCCTGCTGTATGAACTCTATACATGCAGGCATGAGATTTCCCTATTGTTAACTCCTGCAATTTGAGGTACAGGTATCAGTGATGGGGCAGTGAAAGAGGGTCAGGGATTGGGCACCATTTGAGTCTATAGTCACATATAACCTGGGGCCATTTGTTTTAATGGAAATTACTCTCTTCTTCACTTAAAAATGTGAAGAATAGATACCTCCGTTTTTTGTGGATTCACTCTTTCTTGATAATGTCAACTATCTCAAACTCTTAGAATAAAATCCAAAGTTGTTATCAGGGTGTTATAGCCCTACCTGGTTTGCCCTAACTCTTATGTTTCTGACCTCATCTCCAACTGCTGTCCCTCTTTATCCATCTGCTCCAGCCATTCTTGTGATCTGGATGTTCCTCAAACACACCTGGTTCACTCCTGCTTAGGGGCCTTTGCTATTGCTGTTCTCTTTGCCTAGAATGATCTCAAAGATCCTTAGAGCTCCCTCTCTCACCTTTTTCATGCCTCTCTTCAAATATCATTTCATTAGAGAGGCCTTCCTGACCATTTAATCTAAAACAGCAGCTCCTGCCATTCTCTGTGTCCTTTCCTTGCTTCATTTTTCTTTACATTTAATAATATGTTATTAACCTGAATATTTCCTTCCTTTTTGCCTGCTCTTCCCTCAACCAGACTGTTTGTTCCATGGTGGCAGGGGCTGTTTTTAGTTCATCACTAGATTTCCCATGCCCAGCAGAGTACCTGGCACACAGTAGGGGCTTGTAGGTACTTATCAGTGAATTAATGAATGAATCTGATATAGAGACATATGTCTATCTATCTAGATGTATTTATATATGTATCCATAGATATAGAGAAGGAAGGCATTTAGAACACAAGATTCTTTATCCTCAGCTCCAGACTATAGAGGAAAAAAGCTCAACTAAAGCCAACTTTTCTTTCAGGATTTGAGTATGCAAATATATTTAGTATCATAAAATCTCTTTTATAAAGATGATGTTTTTTTTTACTGTTTTCAGATTAGAAGTAACACTTTCAGAAAAGAAAATGTAAGCAATGCAGAAAGAACTCAGATGGAAAGTGAAAGTCCTCTGGACTGAAGGTGAGGAGAGAGAGCAGGCCTGGAGACGGACTTGCACTGTGCATTGGGACGGAACACTGGGGAAACCACAGCTGCACTAGAGCAGTTGTGTTAACAGGGCTCATCAGAATGTCCCCACAGAAAAACTGGCCACATCAGACTGTCTGGCTTTACTGCTTATTATCTTCTGTCTACTATTCTAGGAAAATAGCTTTCAGCATTTGTATTGTTTTAAGTTATGAAGCTCATTGTATACTAAAGAGCTTTTAGTCTGTCAAATTTGTTACAATTTTTTCCCTAAATTATTGTTCATCTTCTAACTTTTTGGTGTTTTCTGCCATTCAGAAATGATTTTTACTGTGTTATCAGTTCTAATAATCCTTTTCTTTTGTTGTCTCTGCCTCTGATAGCATGCTTAGAAACTCTTCTTCAGCCCTATGGTTATAAAAGTGTTCACTTGAATTTTCTTCTACTACTGTCATAGTTTGATTTTCTTTTTCATGTTTAAATTTGCAGGGGATCTGGAATGTACTTGGTGGAAAGGCATGTCTGGAATGCTTGTGGTGTGCCAGGTTTTATTCCAAGTACCTTACATGGATCATCACATTTGAATGCTCAGAAACTCAGGAGGTGGGTGCTAATAGGAGCGTTGTTTTCACAGGGGAGGAAATTTAGGAACAGGCAGGGTGGGTGCTTGTCCAATACCACACAGCTGGTAAAACCTGGCCCATCAGCGGGAAAGCCTAAACAGGGTTAAGGAATAGAGTCAGCATGTGAAAAGTTTCTGAAATATAGAAGTCAATAGAAGGTAGAGGCTTTTTTTTTTTTTTTTACTACTTTTATTATTATTACACGGTTCTCATAAACATAATTTCTGATGGCTGCAAATTATTTGAAAAATCATGTATATTTAAGGCAAGCACAACTCTAAAGTACTATTCCTTCAAAAACATGTTTAGAATTCCTCGGTAACAAAACCTTTATTTAGAGAAACAGTTGTCATAAAAAGAAATTCAGAAAGAACATTTATCAACATGTGAAGAATTTTATAGGATATAGGATTATAGATTTTTATAAAAATCTTATCTTTGCACTCCAGTTTTCTTAAAAGAGCATATTTTTAAAATGTTCTGATGAGAAATAAAGCCACAATAACTGTTCTTACTATTTTTTTAAAAAGCTGTAACAAAATAATGAAGCTGCTATGAAAAGCAGTTTGGTAGTTCCTTGAAAAGTTTAATATAGAATTACCATATCGCCCAACAATTCCACTCCTAGGTGTAGGCCCAAGAATTCAAAGCAAGGAGTCAACCAATATAATTCAAAGCAAGGAGTCAAACAGATTCTTGTAACCAATTTTCAAGGCAGCATTATTTTCAGTGACCAAAAGGTGAAAACAACCCAAATGTCCATCAACATATGAATGGATAATATGTGGTACATATATCAGTTCAGTTCAGTTCAGTTGCTCAGTCGTGTCTGACTCTTTGTGACCCCATGGACCACAGCATGCCAGGCTTCCCTATCCATCATCAACTCCCGGGGCTTATGAAAACTCATGTCCATCAAGTTGGTGATGCCATCCAACCGTCTCGTCCTCTGTCACTCCCTTCTCCTCAAACCTTCAATCTTTTCCACAATCAGGGTCTTTTCCAATGAGTCAGTTCTTCACATCAGGTGGCCAAAGTGTCGGAGTTTCAGCTTCAGCATCAGTCCTTCCAATGAGTATTCAGGACTGATTTCCTTTAGGATGGACTGGTTGGATCTCTTTGGAGTCCAAAAGACTCTCAAGAGTCTTTTCCAACACCACAGATGAAAAACATCAATACTTCGGCACTCAATTTTCTTTATAGTCCACCTCTCACATCCGTACATGACTACTGGAAAAACCATAGCTTTGACTAGATGGACTTTTGTTGGCCAAGTAATGTCTCTGCTTTTTAATATGCTGTCTAGGTTGGTCATAGCTTTTCTTCCAAGGAGTAAGCGTCTTTTAATTTCATGGCTGCAATCACCATCTGCAGTGATTTTGGAGCCCCCCAAAATAAAGTCTTCATTGTTTCCATTGTTTCCCCATCTATTTGCCATGAAGTGATGGGAACAGATGCTATGATTTTAGTTTTCTGAATGTTGAGTTTTAAGCCAATTTTTTTTCACTCTCCTCTTTCACTTTCATCAAGAGGCTCTTTAGTTCTTCTTCACTTTCTGCCATAAGGGTGGTGTCATCTGCATATCTGAGGTTATTGATATTTCTCCCAGCAATCTTGATTCAAGCTTGTGCTTCATCCAGCCCAGCATTTTGCATGATGTACTCTGTATATAAGTTAAATAAGCAGGGTGACAATATATAGCCTTGACATACTCCTTTTCCTATTTGGAACCAGTCTGTTGTTCCATGTCCACTTCTAACTGTTCCTTCTTGAGCTGTATACAGATTTCTCAAGAGGCAGGTCAGGTGGTCTGCTATTCCCATCTCTTTAAGAATTTTCCACAGTTTGTTGTGATCCACATAATCAAAGGTTTTGGCATAGTCAATGAAGCAGAAGTAGATGTTTTTCTGGAATTCCATTGCTTTTTCTATGATCCAACAGATGTTGGCAATTTGATCTCTGGTTCCTCTGCCTTTTCTAAATCCAGCTTGAATATCTGGAAATTCTCAGTTCATGTACTGTTGAAGCCTAGCTGGAAGGATTTTTGAGCATTACTTTGCTAGCATATGAGATGAGTGCAATTGTGCAGTAGGTTGAATATTCTTTGGCATTGCCTTTCTTTGGGATTGGAATGGAAGCTGACTTTTTCCAGTCTTGTGGCCACTGCTGAGTTTTCCAAATTTCCTGGCATATTGAGTGCAGCATTTTCACAGCATCATCTTTTAGGATTTGAAATAGCTCAACTGGAATTCCATCACCTCCATTAGCTTTCTTCATAGTGATGCTTCCTAAGGCCCACTTGACTTTGGACTCCAGGATGTCTGGTTCTAGTTGAGTGATCACACCATCGTGGTTATCTGAGGCATGAAGATCTTTTTGGTATAGTTCCTCTATGTATTCTTGCCACTGCTTCTTAATATCTTCTGCTTCTGTTAGGTCCATACCATTTCTGTCCTTTACTGTGTCCATCTTTGCATGAACTGTTCCCNAGATGAGGGATCACACCATCATGATTATCTGGGTCATGAAGATCTTCTTTGTAATCTTCTGTGTAATCTTGCCACCTCTTCTTAATATCTTCTGATTCTGTTAGGTTCATATTATTTCTGTCCTCTATTGTGCTCATCTTTGCATGAAATATTCCCTTTGTATCTCTAATTTTCTTGAAGAGATCTCTAGTCTTTCTCATTCTATTGTTTTCCTCAATGTCTTTGCATTGTTCACGGAGGAAGCCTTTCTTATTTCTCCTTGCTATTCTTTGGAATTCTGCATTCAAGTGGGTATATCTTTCCTTTTCTCCTTTGCCTTCAGCTTCTCTTTGTTTCTCAGCTATTTGCAAGGCCTCCTCAGACAACTATGTTGCCTTTTTGCATTTCTTTTTCTTGGGGATGGTCTTGATCCCTGCTTCCTATACAATGTCACAAACCTCTGTCTGTAGTTCTTCAGATAGTAACTCTATCAGATCGAATCCTTTGAATCTGTTTGTAACTTCTACTGTATAATCATAAGGGATTTGATTTAAGTCATACCTGAATGCTCTAGTGGTTTTCCCCACTTTCTTCAATTTAAATCTGAATTTTGCAATAAGGAGTTCATGATCTGAGCCACAGTCAGCCTCCAGTCTTGCTTTTGCTGACTGTATAGAACTTCTTCATCTTTGGCTGATTTCAGTATTGACCATGTGGTGATGTCCATGTGTAGAGTCTTCTCTTGTTTTGTTGGAAGAGGGTGTTTGCTATGACCAGTGCATTCTGTTGGCAAAACTCTACTAGCCTTTGACCTGCTTCATTTTGTACTCCAAGGCCAAATTTGCTTGTTACTTCAGGTATCTCTTGACTTCCTACGTTTGCATTCCAGTCCCCTATAATGAAAAGGACATCTAAAGGGTGTTAGTTCTAAAAAGTCTTGTAGGTCTTCATAGAACCGTTCAACTTCAGCTTCTTCAACATTACTGGTTGGGGCATATACTTGGGTTACTGTGATATTGAATGGTTTACCTTGGAAATGAATAGAGATCATTCTGTTGCTTTTGAGATTGCATCCAAGTACTGCATTTTGGACTTTTCTTTACTATGCTGGCTACTCCATTTCTTCTAAGGAGGTCTGCCCACAGTAGTAGATATAATGGTCATCTGAGTTAAAATCACCCATTCCAGTCCATTTTAGTTCGCTTGTTCCTAAAATGTCAATGTTCACTCTTGCCATCTCCTGTTTGACCACTTCCAATTTGCCTTGATTCATGGACCTAACATTCCAGGTTCCTATACAGTATTGCTCTTGTCAGCATCAGACTTTACTTCCATCACCAGTCACATCCACAACTGGGTGTTGTTTTCACTTTTGGTCTGCTGCACCCAGATCCCTTGCCTATGCGGCAGGCCATTGCTGACCCGTACCTTCGCAGGAGACACCTAAACCCAGCTCTGGCTCAGTCTTTGTTTGGTCTCTGGGTCCTGGTGTGCACAAGATTTGTTTGAGATCTCTGAGCATCTCTGGCAGGTAAGGGGTTTGATTCTAAATGCAATTTTGCCCCTTCTACTGTCTTGCTGGGGCTTCTCCTTTGCTCTTGGAAATGGAGTATCTTTTTTTTGGTGGGACCCGACAATCTCCTGTTGACGGTTGTTCAGTAGTGAGTTGTAGTTTTGGTGTTCTCGCAGGAGAAGATGAGTGCACGTCCACCATCTTAATTAATCTTGCTCTATAATGTTGGTACATATATACAATGGAATAATTACTGTACAAAGGAAGGAAATTCTGAAATAGAGTACAACATGGATTAACATTGAAACCTTATACTAGGTGAAAAAAACTAGATACAAAAGGACAAATATTGCATGATTTCACTTATATGAGACACCTAGAATTGTCGCACTCAGGGAGACAGAAAGAACAGTGGATATTAAGGGCTGCGGGGAGAGTAGAAGGGGAAGTGATTGTTTAATGGGCTTATGTTTGAAATAATGGGAAGTTCTGGAAATGGATAGTGACTCATCCTGGGGGGCAGTGGTAAAGAACCTGCCTGCAATGCAGGAGAGGCAGCAAGAGCCACAGGTTTGACCCCTGGGTGGAGAAGATACCCTGTAGAAGGCAATGGCCACTCATTCCAGAATTCTTGCCTGGGAAATTCCATGGGCAGAGGAGCCTGGTGGACTACAGTCCAGGTGGTTGGAAAGAGTCAGATACGACTTAGCCATTGAGCATGCATGCAGTGTTGTTTGCACAACATTGTGAATGTACTTAATGCCACTGAACTGTTAAATGATAAATTATATATATTTTACCATAAACAACAATGACAGCAGCAACAATGACAAAAGGAGTCAAAATCAGACTATTTCATAGAGTTGTTGTTCAGTTGCTAAGTTGATTAAGTTTGCTCAGCTTCATATGCATTGAGTCGGTGATGTTATTTAACCATCTCATCCTCTGCCACCCATTTCTCCTTTTGCCTTCAGTCTTTCCCAGCATCAGGGTCTTTTCCAGTGAATTGGCTCTTCACATCAGGTGGCCAAAGTATTGGAGATTCAGCTTCAGCATCAGTCCTTCCAATGAATATTCAGGGTTGACTTCCTTTAAAATTGACTGGTTTGATCTCCTTGCAGTCCAAGGGACTCTCAAGAGTCTTCTCCAGCACCACAATTTGAAAACATCAATTCTTTGGCACTCAGCCTTCTTTATGGTTGAACTCTCACGTCTTTCCACGACTATTGAAAAAAACATGGCTTTGACTATATGGATGTTTGTCTCAGAGTGCTGGGCTTAAATGAGATAATCCTTGTGCTGTGCTTAGCATAATGCTGGGCTTATGAATACATTTCTAATACTTGGAACCATTTGAAGATGGAATGGGCTTCCTTAGGGATGGGATAGTGAGTGAGTCCATGCTACTGTATGTGTTTAACAGGAGGTGGATCAGACTTAAGTTTCCTATGCAAATGAATCACCTGGAGATAGTGTTTAAATACAGATTCTAATTTAAATAGGTCCTTTGTGGGGCATCAAATTCTGTATTTCTAATAAGCCCCAGGTGATGATGAAGATGCCTAGTGATGAAATTTGAATAGCAGGGAGCTAGATGATTCTTTGGAGTGAGGGGATGCTGGAGAAGGTCTGTGATACTCCATCAGGTGGAGCATTGAATTAGATCTCTGCTGTCCATTATGGTGGCCACATCACCATATGTAGCTGTTTGAAATGTATCTTGTCTGAGATGAGTTGTGGGTGTAAAATACACAAGAACTCAGTATAAAGAAAAGAAACTGTAAGACAGCTCATTAATACTTTTTATATTGATTGCATTCTGAAATGATATTATTTTGGTTATATTGGGTTAACCATTTGAAGATGGAATGGGCTTTACTTATATTGGGTTAAGTAAATATTGTTAAATTTTTTACAAGGGTTGTGAATAGAAGGTGATTGGGCAATAACTGCTGCTGCTGCTGCTAAGTCACTTCAGTCGTGTCCGACTCTGTGTGACCCCATAGATGGCAGCCCACCAGGCTCCCCCATCCCTGGGATTCTCCAGGCAAGAATACTGGAGTGGGTTGCCATTTCCTTCTCCAATGCATGAAAGAGAAAAGTGAAAGGGAAGTCGCTCAGTCTGTCCGACTGTTAGCGACCCCATGGACTGCAGCCCACCAGGCTACTCCGTCCATTGGATTTTCCAGGCAAGAGTACTGGGGTGGGGTGCCGTTGCCTTCCCCGTGGGCAATAACTAGAGGGTGTCAAAGGATTAGAAGAGGATTTTCTTGCTTTAGCAGCCTGGAAAGAATATGAAGCTAATAAGAAAGGGAGACTTTGGCTCTCCAGGATTGGCAAAGTGGGTGAGTGAGGGAGTGAGGTCTATAAGAAGGAAAGGAGGTTAAGACAAAGTTTGTGTGGCTTGTATTGTTGTTTAGTCACTAAGTGGTATCTGACTCTTTGTGACCCCATGGACTGCAGCACGCTGGGTTTCCCTATCCTTTACTCTTGTGGCTTGTATACAGTTATATAAAAGATGGTAAGACTGGAAGGAAACATGTAGAAATGTTAACGCCAGTATCTAGGTAGTGGGGATGACGTTTGCATTATATTTTTGTGAAAGTGAGAAGAAGTGTTACTTGCTTCAGTTGTGTCTGACTCTTTGCAATGCCATGGATTATAGTCCACCAGGCTCCTCTGTCTGTGGAATTCTCCAGACAAGAATACTGGAGTGACTGTTAGCGACCCCACGGACTGCAGCCCACCAGGCTACTCCGTCCATTGGATTTTCCAGGCAAGAGTACTGGGGTGGGGTGCCGTTGCCTTCCCCGTGGGCAATAACTAGAGGGTGTCAAAGGATTAGAAGAGGATTTTCTTGCTTTAGCAGCCTGGAAAGAATATGAAGCTAATAAGAAAGGGAGACTTTGGCTCTCCAGGATTGGCAAAGTGGGTGAGTGAGGGAGTGAGGTCTATAAGAAGGAAAGGAGGTTAAGACAAAGTTTGTGTGGCTTGTATTGTTGTTTAGTCACTAAGTGGTATCTGACTCTTTGTGACCCCATGGACTGCAGCACGCTGGGTTTCCCTATCCTTTACTCTTGTGGCTTGTATACAGTTATATAAAAGATGGTAAGACTGGAAGGAAACATGTAGAAATGTTAACGCCAGTATCTAGGTAGTGGGGATGACGTTTGCATTATATTTTTGTGAAAGTGAGAAGAAGTGTTACTTGCTTCAGTTGTGTCTGACTCTTTGCAATGCCATGGATTATAGTCCGCCAGGCTCCTCTGTCTGTGGAATTCTCCAGACAAGAATACTGGAGTGGGTAGCCTTTTCCTTATCCAGGGGATCTTCCCGACCCAGGGACCAAACCCCAGTCTGTTGCTTTGCAGGCAGATTCTTTACCGTCTGAGCCACCAGTACTTCTTTGTATATGTTTTTGTATTTTCCTTTTTCTTCCATAAAGATGCATAACTTTTAAAACTTGGGAAATGTAGAAGGACCAGAAATTAGAGGTAGCTTGGAACACTGACTTTAGCACATGAGGCCACCCCAGAGGAACGTGTGATAGGAGCACACAAATCACAAGAATGATAGTATAATAAGCAAATGTGTAGGCATAGAAAGAAGACTAGGAAGAAGTGCTCCACACTGTTAAGAGGAGTGTCTGTGGATATTAGGATTTCAGGTAATTTATTACATCTTTTCACTCCCAATCCAGGGATTGAACCCAGGCCTCCTGCATTGCAGGAGATTGTGGATTCTTTACCAGCTGAGCCATAAGGGGAGCCCTAAATATCATCTTTTGACTTTTGTGTATAATTCACTTTTTGTGTATAAAGTTTTAAAATGATTATGTACTTTTTTATAATCAGAAAAAGAAGCAATTGTACTTTTGAAAACTAGGCATGTTCTTGCCTCACAGAAAATAATAGTCCCACTATATCCTGTGTTGATAAAACCACATCTTAGGCTCTTATCTTCTGCCAGCTTGGAAGAAACAAGTGGCCTATAGAACTACCTGTGAACTGCCTATGGAGAGGGCCAAATCACGGGAAACTGGACCTGCTACAGGGGCTGGGAGTGGCCTCTGGCCAACAGCCAGCAAGAAAGTGAAGCCCTGGTGGTACAGCTGCATAGAAGTGAATTCTGCAACAACCTGAGTGAGTTGGGACATGAATTCTTCCCCAGTCAAGTCTTGAGATAAAAACACACTGACTATTTACAGGATAGGAGGCAGGTGGTCACTACAGGTGGGTCACTGCAAGATTATTGCATAACACGCAATAATCTGGAGAGAAAAGGGAGGAGGGAATGTCTTTTAAGGCTGTTTAAGAATCACTGAAACAATGGAATATTACTCAGCCATAAAAAGAATGAAATAATGCCATTTGCAGCAGCATGGATGGACCTAGAGACTATCATACTGAATGAAGTAAGCTAGAGAAAGATAAACAGCTGATTCTTAAACAGCCTGAAAAGACACTCCCGCCTCCCTTTTCTCTCCAGACTTTTATGAAGTGTCTTTAAGTATTTTTCCTATTAAAATCCTATTTCAACCCTGTCTTTTGATTGCTGAGTTTAGGAGTTCTTTATTTATACTAGATGTGAGATTTGGTGGGATATTTGGATTAAAAATCTCTTCTCCCAGCCTGGAGCTTACCTTTTCACTCTCTTAACTTTGACTTTTAATGAAAATAAAAATGTTATCAATATTATTTATTTTTTTCCCTCAGTTTTATTGCAATATAATTGACATAATATTGTATTAGTGATGTGAACTTCACCTCAATTAATTTAAAAAAACGGCTTCTGACTCCAAATAAAATTCTTTTTTCATTTTTTTAAGACGAGGTGTTTCTCTTAGGAGAGTAGAAAGATGAAAGCACTTTTTGGTTCAACATAAGTGAGAGTTTTCAAACAGAACTATCGAAGAGCTTAATGGGTTGACTTGTGATCTATGCTTACACTGGAAATATTCTAGCAGGGACTGGACAACTGTCTGTAATGAATATTATAGAAGGGAGCTCTAAATCTCCTTCTGACTTGAAGATTCAAGGATTCTATTCACTTGAATAGCTGATCTCTTGGAGAGATCAGAATTTGAACATTCCTGGCACCCACAACTACTACATAACCCAAGACAGAGTATAATCAAATTTGGGTTGTGTAGTAGAGACTATAAACAGAAAGTGATTAAAAAGTGGCCAACTTTGACAAATTAGATTTTTTTTTTAATTTGCAGTTTAAAAAAAATTTGGAAACTAAGCAAACAGCAAATGTGTTAAATAAAAGTGTGCTATATGTTTATAGTGTTGTTTCTACAAATGCTATTTTAAAATTAATCTATTGTAGATCTTTTAAAATAAGTCATTTGAAAACAATGCTTCTTTTAGCGAAGTTTACCTAGGTGTTTGGTGAGATTATCTGGCAGTGGCTGAGGCAACAAAAGTGCAGTACAGTCTTGTAGAAAAGCTAAGAGTGTGATTTGGTCACAAAGAGAGCCATAATTCTACAAGGTTGGGCAGTCTGGATGTGAGGGACAGGCCCAGGTCACAGCTACAGCTAGACATATGGTTCATGTCACTGGAGAGAATATAGTCCTTCCAATTTAGAAAGACTCTAAGCTGTAACCTCCTTAGTCTGGCTGGAAGAGAGTACTTTGCTGAGATGTAAATTTAAGGGTATTCACATTTTGGAATGCATGTAGAGGTTTCTCACATTATTTTTAGTAAGGAAGTTTCTGAAGGTAACAAGGCTATTCAGTTCAGTTCAGTTGCTCAGTCGTGTCCGACTCTTTGCGACCCCATGAATCACAGCACGCCAGGCCTCCCTGTCCATCACCAACTCTTGGAGTTCACTCAGACTCACGTCCATCGAGTCAGTGATGCCATCCAGCCATCTCATCCTCTGTCGTCCCCTTCTCCTCCTGCCCCCAATCCCTCCCAGCATCAGAGTCTTTTCCAATGAGTCAACTCTTCGCATGAGGTGGTCAAAGTACTAGAGTTTCAGCTTTAGCATCATTCCCTCCAAAGAAATCCCAGGGCTGATCTCCTTCAGAATGGACTGGTTGGATCTCCTTGCAGTCAGGGACTCTCAAGAGTCTTCCCCAACACCACAGTTCGAAAGCATCAATTCTTTGGCACTCAGCCTTCTTCACAGTCCAACTCTCACATCCATACATGACCACTGGAAAAACCATAGCCTTGACTAGACGGACCTTAGTCGGCAAAGTAATGTCTCTGCTTTTGCATATGCTATCCAGGTTGGTCATAACTTTTCTTCCAAGTAGTAAGCGTCTTTTAATTTCATGGCTGCAATCACCATCTGCAGCGGTTTTGGAGCCCCCCCCCCACCTTCAGAATGGACTGGTTGGATCTCCTTGCAGTCCAAGGGACTCTCAAGAGTCTTCTCCAACACCACAGTTCAACTGTTGCCAAAAAAGACTGTTGATGTTGAAAATGTCCCTGCACATCCCAGAGTGAAACTGAAAGTGAAAGTCGCTCAGTTGTGTCCAACTCTTTGGAACCTCATGGACTATCATGAACTATTCCATAGACAGTCCATGGAATTCTCTAGGCCAGAATGTTGGAGTGAGTAGCCTTTCCCTTCTTCAGTGGATCTTCCCGACCCAGGAATCGAACTGGGGTCTCCTGCATTGCTGGTGGATTCTTTACCAACTAAGCTATCAGGGAAGCCCTGATCCCAAAGGGGCAGATTATCTTTTGCACTGTGATGACCTACTCAGGCTGAAAGGTGTATCATTAGTTTATATTCACATACCCATTATTCCTCAAAGCATAACCATATATCATGGTGGTTCTAGGCTGGGCTAAAGTCACTTTTCCTCCACAAAGCTTGGGCCTGCATGAACTTAGATTACCAACTCAGACAGCTCCTGTGTATCAAGTATCTTTTTGGTGACAAGCATTTGTTTTGTTAAAAAATTTGCACCAGGGCTTTCCTGGTAGCTCAGATGATAAA
Organism: Oreotragus oreotragus; assembly: GCA_006410675.1. Taxonomy (NCBI): domain Eukaryota; kingdom Metazoa; phylum Chordata; class Mammalia; order Artiodactyla; family Bovidae; genus Oreotragus; species Oreotragus oreotragus. The sequence goes on from SJYX01015956.1 coordinate 64,009, forward strand.
GAATCTGCCTGCAGTGCAGGAGACCTCGGTTTGATCCCTGGGTCAGGAAGATCCCTGAAAAGGGAAATGGCAGCCCACTAAAGTATTCTTGCCTGGAGAGTCCCACGGGCAGCGTTCATAGGAGTGCAAAGAGTCGACACGACTGAGCAGGCAGCACCTGCTTGCATCCCTTCTTGCCAGAGACTTTGGTAAGTGCCATGTCAACAGGTTTCCTTACCTTTGAATCCCAAGAAATATCCCAGAAGGCCAATAAGCTTTGCATTCACCGAGAAAAAAAGGTAGTTATTTTTAGACTGGACCATCAAGAAAGGTCCTACTAATGCCCAGATATGGGGTATGTCCTTATCTTGCATTCTGTGTCTAAGGGAGGCAGCTTAGGTGACGTCACAAAATAAATAAAATAAGCTTCAAGGAGACTTTTGACTCTCCTCATACTGAAAGGGACTAGCTAGATAGCTTAATCTATACCTCTTGGGTACTCTATGTAATTTTTCCTCTGACACAACTACCTTTTTACTCATTTATTGATCTGTTATCCTTGAAGTTATCTGTTTAAGTGTTTGCCTTCCTCATTGTAATATAAGCCCCAAGAGAGTTGGAACTATTTCTGCTTTCCTCATTGAGTATCTTTAGTGCCTCTCAAAGTGCCTTGCATATAGTTAACATTCTATGCATGTTTGTTGAGTGAATAGACTGTAAGATTTTCAAAGCAGAATTTTAATAGTAACTATTATTTCTAAAAATTCAGAAGATTTTAGAAAAGTAAAGGCATGTTGGTGCTGCTGCTGCTGCTAAGTTGCTTCAGTCGTGTCCGACTCTGTGCAACCCCACATACGGCAGCCCACCAGGCTCCCCCGTCCCTGGGATTCTTCAGGCAAGAACACTGGAGTGGGTTGCCATTTCCTTCTCCAATGCGTGAAAGTGAAGTCACTCAGTCATGTCTGACTCTTAGCAACCTCATGGACTGCAGCCTACCAGGCTCCTCTGTCCATGGGATTTTCCAGGCAAGATTACTGGAGTGGGGTGCCATTGCCTTCTCTGAAAGGCATGTTAACCAGTCTCTATCATGAAACTAATTCAAACTCAATAATTAGAATGAAAAGCAAACCCCAAAATTCGATGAAACCTGGAGAAGACTCAGTATGCGTTATGGACTGGTATCTAAGAAGTTTAGTGAAATATGGACAAAATCAAGGGAAGATGCTAAGACTTGATACACACCTCTCTAGATTGTAAACGGTGCAAAGTTCACTCAAAGTGGAAGACCCTGAGTGCCTCATCCTTTGAGGTTTACACATTGGGGCAGGCCATGTGAAAAACTGGAAAATCCCCAAGAGAGCTGGTTCCATATCTTAGAACAGAGGGAGAAATAAGGCTAAGGGAACAGAATCTTTTTATACTGGACTTCTAACCTATAATGAAGTGGGGAGGAAGAAATGACAATGAGTTTTGTAGAATGTTGACCAAAACAAATGAACAGAAATGAATAGGTAATGAATTNACCAGGCTCCTCTGTCCATGGGATTTTCCAGGCAAGATTACTGGAGTGGGGTGCCATTGCCTTCTCTGAAAGGCATGTTAACCAGTCTCTATCATGAAACTAATTCAAACTCAATAATTAGAATGAAAAGCAAACCCCAAAATTCGATGAAACCTGGAGAAGACTCAGTATGCGTTATGGACTGGTATCTAAGAAGTTTAGTGAAATATGGACAAAATCAAGGGAAGATGCTAAGACTTGATACACACCTCTCTAGATTGTAAACGGTGCAAAGTTCACTCAAAGTGGAAGACCCTGAGTGCCTCATCCTTTGAGGTTTACACATTGGGGCAGGCCATGTGAAAAACTGGAAAATCCCCAAGAGAGCTGGTTCCATATCTTAGAACAGAGGGAGAAATAAGGCTAAGGGAACAGAATCTTTTTATACTGGACTTCTAACCTATAATGAAGTGGGGAGGAAGAAATGACAATGAGTTTTGTAGAATGTTGACCAAAACAAATGAACAGAAATGAATAGGTAATGAATTAGCAGACCAAAGTTGGCTAAACTGCTTTACTCTAAGCATATATTTCAGATTCAGGATTATTTTGGGAAACAGAAATTCTAGAAAAATACATATATATTAATTTGAAGGGAACGTAGGATTTTTAACAATTGGAATTATGGCATTGAAACATGTATAATATCATATAAGAAACAAATTGCCAGTCCAGGTTCGATGCAGAATACAGGATGCTTGGGGCTGGTGCACTGGGATGACCCAGAGGGATGGTNGAGTGGGTTGCCATTTCCTTCTCCAATGCGTGAAAGTGAAAAGTGAAAGGGAAGTCGCTCAGTGGTGTCCGACTCTTCGCGACCCCATGGACTACAGCCCAGCTCAGGCACCCCTCTAAATACCACTCATGCCTTTTCCCACTTTTACGATCTTTGCCCCGCCTCCTCACGCTCCCTTCGTTCCCGTACTCTGCGCGCAGGCGCCTCACCCCTCTTCTTCCCTTAGACCTTGCACGCACGAGGTGGGTGGTGATACTGTAACAAGGCATCACTGCACCCACGTTAGCTGCAGAAGCTGCTACATTCTCATGCCTTCGCCTCTTCTCCCTGCACTTCCCTAAAGTCAGGTTTCCCCCTCTGGGCCTTTGCGCCGGTAGCCTGCCCAACTCCCCCGTTAAGACCCTTGTCATTTCTTCCTATTCTTTCACGCCTCCGTTTTAGGCTTATAGGGGCGGAGTTGGGATGGCTACACCACCGTTGCCGAGGAGACAGCTTGGTTACTTCCGTTGGTATCAATGCTTCCGGGTTGGCGTTGCAGTGGCGCTTCCGACTGTGGGAGCCTCGGCTTCCCAGTCGTCCGATGAGCCCGAGCAGGTGAGGGGGAGCTCCTGCACTTCCAGGCTGGGGAGCGGGGCTGGGCCGCGCCAGGCCGCGCGGGGCCGGGCTGGCCTGGTTCCCGACCTGGGAGGGGCTTAACGGTCCTTTGATCTCTCTCTCCCCTCAGCTGAGTCCCTTCCCTGTTTTTCACTCTTCTGGCATCGGTGGTTTTACTTCTTCGATTGAACCCTGCTTCCTCGACCCCCCAGGGAGGCCGCCTCATTAAGGCGCCTCCCTTCTCTCCACGAACTCGCTCTGACAGCTGAGGAACTGGCAAGATCCTGCTACCCAGAGGGTGAATGGGTATCTTTCCCGGAATAATCCTAATTTTTCTAAGGGTGAAGTTTGCAACGGCGGCCGTGATTGTAAGCGGAGTAAGCAAACACCTCCATTGTATTAGTGTGAGGGATGCTGTTGAAAGGTGTTCCCTTTCAATTTCTACCCCCTGTCACTCCTTGAGATCAAGGCATTGAAGGCATCTATTAAAATGCAGTTCAGCTAACTGATTGGGATGACAGCCATTATGAATATGAATTAGCTTCTCAGACAAGGTAACAGCAGGGACATTTGTAGTTCTCTGTCAGTGTTTCCTTTTTTTTTTTTTTTTTTTTTCAGGCCAAGGGTGCTTCAAGTCATCAACTCTTCCCTCACCTTCATTCCCTACATCATCAAGTTCCTTTGTGTCTCCATTTTAGAAGTTTATCTCTAACCTTGCTGCCAACAAACATCTTGTCTGCTTTACTTCACACCATCCTAAGCTAGTTTACCTGCCTCTCCTGTTTGTAATGTATTGCTTGCTGCAACTAGTAGGCTAACTAAAATGTGGTAGATTTCATCAGGTCACTAGTCTATTCAAAAATTTACAGTATCCCTTCCACTCTGCCACACTCACTTTTATTTCATGCCTTTCAACTGAATCTGTTCCTTATCATACTGTTTGTCTGATATTGTTTCAATATAAACAATATGTAAACAACATATTGTTTCAATATAAAATAATTCTCTGTTCCAGTTAGGTTGCGTTCTTCCTTCTGAGAACAAACCATACTGATGCTTGCCTCCACATCCTGTGTTTCCCCCCAAATTTGTGTCTATACAGCCTGTTCTCCCCTTACTCTCTCCTTTACCTACACCTGTTAATATTCTACCTGCCCTCTATCATGGCTCACTTTTAAGTTCTCTCATCTCCATAAGCTTTTTCGAATTATTCAAGCTCACGAGGATTGGTTCCTTTTCCATGCTTGTCCTGCTCTTATAGTTTGTGCTATATAGTTTAGCACTTAGTTTTTTTTCTCTGATGAACTACTTTGATTTCGTCCACTGGATTATAAGCTCTTGAAAGGCAAGTACTGTATTTCATACAACTTTTATCCCCACACCCATCTCCTTAATTATCCAGGAAACATAAATATTGTCTTGGTGTTAGAACATGTTATGTGTTTTTTTTTATTTAAAACATGGCATTTGCACCTGTAGCACATTTGGGCATTTAGTATGCCTTCAATAAGCATTTGCTTGAGTCTCTTATTTTATCTTCTGAATCTGAGAATATCTAATGCCTACTCTTTCTTAAAGGGGAAACCAAGAAAAGCGCCTGGATTTTTCTGACCATAGCTTTGCAGTAGTGTGACAGGATTATGTAACTTGTGTTCTAGGACATTCTTCTCACCCTTTAGGCTATCAAATTTTCCTTAGTCAGATTTCAGAATACATGTCTGCATTTTGAAGGCATTTTTCATTGGCTTCTTTACACAATAAAAATTCTTAAGGTACTGTATTTCTATATTAACTCAGATGTGGCTTCTTTTACCCATATCTGGGGATAGACCCCACAAATCAAAATCCTTTGGGGAGTATTTTACACAAATAATTTTCTGCAACAAAACCTAGGGAGAGAGTCTCTGAGGATCAGCAAAGTGTCATGTACAGAGTGTGTAGTATTGGTCGGGTCCAGCAAATTATCTTTCTGATTTCCCCTGTAACCTTTTACATACAAATGTTTATAAAGGACATCACGCTGGAACCAACCAGGTATTTAATGGATGTGTACCCAATTCTGTGTAAGCTATTCTAGGGGTTATAAAAAGTACTGTGAGACCAGGTGCCAGCCTTCAGGGATCTACCTAGTTAAGAGAGAAAATAACATGGGGCAACCAGAATATAAACTTCATCCTAGTCATTATTTGTATGCCTGAGATTTAAGATATAGAAGGGATAAATGAAGGCTCAAAACAGCATTACACAGCTGTGGAATAGGTATGACATAACATGCATGCATATATACAGCCTTATGTAAAAGACTTGGGGATTATAGCTGACATTTTAATGAGTCAGTAGTGTGATATGACTCCCATAAAAGTGACTGCAATTTTCAGCTATGGTAATTGAAGTGTAATATGGAGAACAACAAAAATTATTGGTAGATATTTAGCCTAAAAAATAAGATGTAGGAGGAAAATGGTAGCTGTCTTTAACTATTTGAAGGACTCCCCTAAGGGAAAAGAATAAATTGTTCATACTGCCTCCAAAATATGAGTGAAAACTAGAGGAAGACAGACTTTTGGCTCAGTATGAGGAGGGAATGTCTAAAATCAGACTTAAAGATGATACAGGATTTCTTCATAACAAGATTCTTTCCCTGCATTGGAGGGAAAGAACGTTTACTATCAGATGGGAGCAGGAAGATGGCAGTGGTCCCAGATTTTTAGTCTTCATGGACCAGTAAAATTGAAGTGAAAGTGTGGGGAGGCAGCACAAATTAGGGTAGCCAGTCTTTTTTTGCCAAATAAGAACACTAAAACAAAATCAACTACCAGCTATTACATTTCATATAAGAAAGGTGATTTTTGAAAAATGCTCCAGGAGTAGGAAGAACATGATCTAATAGTCCTTTAAATGAGATACATTTAGCTGAAAAAAAGGCACTTGGTACCCTTATTTTCTTTATTTCAATTCAGAATTGTGAAAATTTCATTAAGGAACTACTGGGCTAACTGACAAGAGATTGTGACTGGTCTTTCTGCTCCCTGCTGTGGCTTTGCCCCTTGCCTTTAATTGCATTAGTAGTATTCTCTGAACCCTGAGTACATCTTTATTAAAAGGATGGGTAGCAGGTAGTCAAGTCAGGCTTCTTCTATAATGAAGAGTTGAAAGAAGTTATAAAGAGAGAGCTTTCGAGAGAAGCATAGCTGCCTTTTGAAATATTTGACTGTTTTGGGAAATCTCCAAATTAGTGAATGGAAAGGGCATTCCCCCTCCCCTAAACTTAGAAAAGGGATATGCTAGTTCCTTGCTTTTCCATGTCTACCCTGTCATTGTGTGTGTCATGTGTTGCTATTATTTGTAGTCTTAAAATATGGGCATAACTGAGTCCATGATGTATATTTATCATATCACAAAGTTCAGTCTCACCACTCTATACCTCTAATACAAGGAGACAAGAATAACAGCCAACATCAAGTCAACGTGAAAGAGATCTATGCTCATCAATTCTTTTTTTGTTCACTATTTATTTATTTGGCCACATTGGGTCTTAGTCACCTATGCAGAATCTTTAGTTGCGGCGTGCCCACTCTTACTTGGGCATGTGGAATCTAGTTCCCTGACTAGCAATAGAACCCAGGCCCCCTGCACTGGGAGCATAGAGTCTTCGTCACTGGAGCACCATGGAAGTCCCCATCAAATTTCAAATAAGAATGTTAATGAGAAACTATAGTAAGCACCCTGCGGCTAAATTTTTGTCTGCTTTCAGAATAATTTCCTTCGTATAAACATTCCAAAGTGGAATTGTTTGGTTAAATCCACAAGTAGTTTAAAAACTTGTGATATGTTTTTCCAAATTTCCTATTAAGGAAACTGGAACAATTTTGAACTCCAGCAGAAGCACATGGAAGTAAGTCTTTTCCAAGATCATGGTCAATGATGAATTTGGTCTTTTTCTGTTACTACTACTACTGCTACTACCATCAGTTTTGACTGTTTTTAATATGATAGGCTGAAGAAGCACTGAAGTCTTCTTATAACTTACCTTTATAATTGTATCAGTTGCTTTTCCTACTTACTAGTTCACAACAGCTTAATATCTTTGCGCCTTCTTGCCCTTGATGTTTTCCACATGCTGTTCCTTCTACTTGAAAGACTACATTCTGATCACAATCTCTTCATCTTTTTGAGACTCTGAAAGCCTTCTCTAACCATCATTCTTAATCAGAAGCACTTTATTCCCTCAAATCCTGAAGTCGTTATTCTTACTACTACTTGTTAAATAATTAACTGCGCACTTCCTTGTGGTATTTCTAGTTTTTAATTTTGCTGTTTGAAACGGTGGCTTAATTTTGAATTAGACTTTCCTCATGTAAGATTTTCTTTTGTATCTTGTGCCTTGCATAGCTAGCAGATAGAGTGCTTGCATTTAGAATTCAAGTATCTACCACGCTTGTCTCTTTCCCAGCATTCTATGTTATACACTATTACATACATTTACTTCGTTATTTATTATCTCTCTTCTTCATTAGATTCTAAACCCTAGGACAGCTGGATCTATGTCCGTGCACACTAAGTGTGCACTGTAAGTTAATTTGGAGGAATAAGTAAATTCACCTTTAAAATGCTATTCCCTTCAATATTTCTAATGAGTATATGATCAGGAGCAAACCAGATGAGATCAGTTACAATAGGACAAAAATGTACAGTTATGAATCCAATTTTTTTTTTTCATCATGAACTGGATTAATGAAACTTATGGCCCAATAGGACTAATAATGTTTTTTGCTTTTCTGTTTCAGTAAAGTGTTTTTTTGCTATGGAGAAAAAGTATTAATAAATTCAACTTCAGAAGTGTGACTCAAGCTTAGGCAAGAGAAGCTTCTGCAAACTATTGGGCTGGCCGGCAAATTCATTTGGGTTTTTCCACATAAGACGCAATCAAAACACTCAAACACTGAAACTTTTTGGCCAACCCAATATTTCCTTTGTTATCATTTCCTCACTCACAGCAACCAGACCTTCTGCCCCTTTCTGATCCATTCAAAGAATGTTTAATTTAATTCCTTTTCTAATTTTGCATCATCTAGAACTTCTGTTTGAGAAACCTGCTCAGTAGACATGTACAAATCTCCTAGTAAGCCTGCCAAAGATGATAATAATACACCATGTTCAGTCCATTAACCCAGTACCTTTTTCCAGCATTGTGTTGACTCAAAACATTTACAATGTGCATTGAAGAACCTAAGCCACCCAAAAAAAAATCTCTTGGGGAAAAAAAAAATCTCTTAGAAACCCCAAGGTGATATCCAGAAGGCTTGTTTACAGTAGAACCTATTTTGACAATACTCTCATCAGAATTATTTTTTGTTGGTTATAATTATAAATGTGATCTTCTGATTCCTATGCTATCGACTAACATATTCATTGACCAGACTGTTTTAGGTACTGGGGAAACGATGAAAGTGTAAAATGGAGCTTGTATGCCTCAAGGTATTTGCCTCCTAGGTCGAGGGGCAAACTCATAAAGTTTTCTGCTCTGACCTCTGGTTATTAGTTTAAGAGGCGCTTGCAGGAGACCAAGGCTGCATGGTGCTAGTGGAAAGGACTTAACACTTTACTGGTTCGCTGAGAAATTTAGAGGAAAAGACAACTGAGAGGAGGTTGACCTCCTGCCCTTCAGTTACTTCTTCCCTTGCAAACACAAAAGGTGTCTGTTGCCAAATTCCACTGGAAATATCTTGCTCTTTAATCCTTCTTAGATCTTGGCCTTTGTTTGCTGAGGGCCTTAGGCAACACAGGTGAGATCGGAACTCTCATCTGCAAGACAGTTTTGTCAAGCACATTCTTATTACCAATTACTTAGCTATGTAGTTAAGTGGTGCCAGTTTTTATCCAGTCCCAGCATCAGCAATGCCAGAGAAAAAGAGAAGCTCCCAAAGCAACCAGCCCCCTTGAAACTTGATGGAACACAGATGTGACTGATGCACTTGAATTCAAAAAATATCATATGGTGGAAGAGCCCTCCATGTCACAAAAAGATGAAAGAAAGAATAGTGAGATTCCAGAGCCTGGGAAATGACAGAGTAATCCAGCTATTAACCTGGTTTGGGTCTACAATAGATTCTTGTGATTTGCAAACTTGCCCCAAAGCCCCTATTTAGCTCCTAAATCCCAACTCTGCCTTTCCACTTCATTACCTAAGTCAGGTTAAAGTAATTTACCAAATCATAGAGTGCTGAATTCCATTGATCCTATGATCTCTGTGTGTCCATCTTTAAATTTTGGCAACAATAAGGAAATTCCCAAAATGCCAGCTGATAGTAGGGCTGTACATGTGTAGCATCAGTTGTTAATTCCCTAAAGTTTTAAGAACTGAGAGCCATTTTTCCTTCAAAAGAAGCGGAAGGGAGAGATTGTGCTTATACAGTAATTAGAACAATTTTTTTTTCCTTCCATCACTGTATTTTCAGGGAATTGGCTTGTTAGACAGCATGGTGGACAAAATCAATTAACATCTTCCAAACAAAGTGAGCCTTATCTATTTTGTGTGCAAACATCGCAAGAGTCAAGCTGAGACCCTATTAAAGCCTTGCTCCTTTAGGTAAGAGCTCTCAACACAAGAATGAAGAAATTACTGACTATTAGTCTGCAATATATTTTGTACTCACTGAGAATAGCTGTATTGAGAGGATTAAGCCCTGTGGCTACCTGAAAACTGCATTAAGAGAATGGAAGAGATCAGCAAAACACATCGCTTCACTGCAGAGTTTAACAAATGTGAATCCAGCAAGTCCTCACAGTGAACATGGTTTTGTTTCCTATCTCCAGTCTCCAATGGAAATCCCACAATCCAGTTTACTTTAGAAGTAGCCAGTAATGCTATTCAGATAGAAAAGAAAGCAAGCAACCAGGCAAGGAAGAAAAAGCACCGAAAATAGACTTGGTTGTCTGATAGGCACTGTTTCTACGATACAGTAAAAATTTGCCTATAAAGACAATATATTTAGCATATAGTTGACTAAAGACTTGAGATGGTAATTTTAAAATAACATTTGATAAAAAATTGTGCTCTAGCTGAAACCAACAAATGCTGCCATGAGTGAAATATTGCGGGTCTCCAAGAAGTAATCCAGAAACTAGTGAGATAGCAGAAAGTCCCATGGAGCACCAGGAGAAGAAAACGTTTTAGAACTGTAGTGAATATCGGTTGGATTCTTGACATTTTTGGAGGAAAGAGAGTTTACAGATTACAGAGGTACAGGAATATATAGCTAAGGATTAAAATGCATTTTTTCTTCTTTAGAAGAACCACTATCCTTTTATGTTTAAAAAAGATGACTGCTGCTGCTGCTAAGTCGCCTCAGTCGTGTCCGACTCTGTGCGACCCCAGAGACGGCAGCCCACCAGGCTCCCCCGTCCCTGGGATTCTCCAGGCAAGAACACTGGAGTGGGTTGCCATTTCCTTCTCCAATGCATGAAAGTGAAAAGTGGAAGTGAAGTTGCTCAGTCGTGTCCGACTCTTAGCGACCTCATGGACTGCAGCCTACCAGGCTCCTCCATCCATGGGATTTTCCAGGCAAGAGTACTGGAGTGGGGTGCCACTAAGATGTCCTTAATTCTTGCTATTTCCTGCTCTAGGAAGATAGTTGGAATCATAGGCCTAGCACGAGAGAAATTCCATCATCATCACATAGACTATTTACTTTCGTATGTAAAGTTACCAGGCTGCTAGTGAGGCTGGCAGGAGTCAGGAGGGGGGGCCATCAGTATGACTGACACGCATTTGTGAAAGATGGAATTTCTGGGTCTGCCGTCTATGGGGTCACACAGAGTCGGACACGACTGAAGTGACTTAGCAGCAGCAGCAGCACTATAAGAACACAGGGTAGGACTCACAAGCTGCCTGGAAGGGAAAGTACATGGACTCGTCTTTCTCTCTCCTTTAAAATGAACAGTTCTAGCTATGTTTCTCTCCTGATGCACTGCATTCAATGGCTTTATTCTATACCCCTGGAAGAAATCCTGATGCCCCTGGCATACCAAGTCCTTGGTGATCTATCTCCTCCTAACTCTCCCTTGTCAACTTACATCTTTCTTTCCCTCTGCATTATAGTTATGCTGAACAACAGCCAATTCCATAGAAGCGCCATACTCTTTTACACCTGCAGTGCTTCTGCGTAGAACCATTTCCTCTATCTATATTTCCCCAATAACCAGTTATAAAAGGTTGAACATAAACAGAATGAAGCAGGACTAAGACTAACAGAGTTTTGCCAAGAAAATGCACTGGTCATAGCAAACACCCTCTTCCAACAACACAAAAGAAGACTCTACACATGGACATCGCCAGATGGTCAACACCGAAATCAGATTGGTTATATTCTTTGCAGCCAAAGATGGAGAAGCTCTATACAGTCAACAAAAACAAGACCAGGAGCTGACTGTGGCTCAGATCATGAACTCCTTATTGCCAAATTCAGACTGAAATTGAAGAAAGTAGGGAAAACCATTCGACCATTCAGGTATGACCTAAATCAAATCCCTTATGATTATACAGTGGAAGTGAAAAATAGATTAAAGGGACTAGATCTGATAGATAGAGTGCCTGATGAATTATGGACTGAGGTTCATGACATTGTACAGGAGACAGGGATCAAGACCATCCCCATGGAAAAGAAACGCAAAAAAGAAAAATAGCTGTCTGGGGAGGCCTTACAAATAGCTGTGAAAAGAAGAGAGGTGAAAAGCAAAGGAGAAAAGGAAAGATATAAGCATCTGAATGCGGAGTTTCAAAGGATAGCAAGAAGAGATAAGAAAGCCTTCCTCAGTAATCAATTCAAAAATATATATATATTTGAGTATTTATTTAAAAAAATGTAATAATGTTAACTAATAGTTGTTGAATTAGGTGCCAGGTACTTTTCTAAGAGTTCTATGTGTTTTATTTAATTTTCACAACAATCCTATAATACAGTACTTATTATCATCCCCATTTTACAATTCAGCAAAATCAGGCACACGTGGTTAAATAACTTGCCCGAGGTCACAGAATGAATAAGTGGTGGTGCCAGGATTTAAACCTAGCCAAGTCTAACTTTTCGAATCCTCATTCCTGGCCAAAGACCAGTTGAAGTTGCTTTAGAAATTCAATAGTAGGCAGACCTTGAAGATCTGAAAAAAGGAATATTTAAGAGAAATCTGAGAAGCCATCCTAAGAAAATAGCTTCCAGCTGGACCAGAATTTAGTCGGCAAGGCCTAGAGCAGTAGGTCTTAAAGCTTGAAAGTATCAGCATTGTTTGCAAATTTCCACATTCTCAGGCCAGACCCAGACCACCAATCAAAAACTTGCAGGAGTAAGGTCCAGCAATCTGTGTTTTAATCTGCCTTCTGGGTGATTCTGGTGCCCATTAAAATTTGAGACCCACTCATGGAGAAAGCAGAGCTGTGGGGAAAATAAAATTCCAGAGAGAAATAGCTGGGAGTGGCAGGAAAAGAAAATAGGCTGAAAAGATTGAAGGTGACAGGTCTAATGGGGGCAGGAGGGGGAGGGAGGTAAGGAGGACTGGGAGTAGAATACTTTGTTAAAGAACTCAAACATCAAAGAAAAACAGCATTTGTATTTATGTGCTTTAAAAGGACAGGGACAAGGAGATTCACTAGATGGATATATGTTAAATGTCAGAGAGAAGAGAGACATCATCCATATTGCTGTCATTCCTCAGAGAAACAAAGGAAGGTGAAAAGGTGCTTAACTTGGCCTGGGCCTAGTGGGAGGAGGTTTTGTGTAGCTGGAAAGTAGCTAGATGAAATAAAGTTTGGTGGAGAGATGAGAGGGCTAAGAATATGAGAGGGTAGTGATGCCAGTCTGTGCTTTGCACTGGAATCAAGCTAACAGTACCATGAACTGCTTTTATGAGATGCCTCAGCCTATGTAATTTAAACTCCAGATTCCTTCACTTGTAATTGTCTAGTTGAATGTCTAAGCTGGGTGTGCTAGATGGACTGAAACCTCTTCTTCGGGTGGGATGGGGATAAAACACTAAAGAAACTAGAGAACGTGAAGTACACAGGTTGACATTTGAGTGAATTGCACACTTATCCCTACAGAAAGGCAGTAAGAACACATTCATGGTCATCTATCACGTAAAACAGGAGCCTTCATTTTGTGTCATTCCACTTGGTAGGGTTTTTCTCTATGTCTGTTTTGTTTGCTCTAAGTTGTGATCATACACTGATAGGTACTCCTCACTCTTGTGCCTTGTTCTGATTTGTGTTTATTTTTAGCACCAGAAAAGTGCCACTGTAAGCCATGAGATGTCTGGTCTGAATTGGAAACCCTTTGTATATGGCGGCCTTGCCTCTATTGTTGCTGAGTTTGGTAAGAATGTGGAAACCGACATATCTGCTCCTTTAGGGTATAGGTATGGTAATGTTATTTTTGTTAAAAAGTGGAGAAAAAGAAGCTTGCCCTATTTGTTTTAAAAACTGTTGTCTCATACATCAACATGGATCATCCAGAAACCAACACAATACTGTAATTATCCTTCAATTAAAAATAAGAAAAAAACTTGCCTCAATGCTGTCAAGTAATATTTTCTGGGAAAGTACTACTACTGCAAGTGATGTTAAGAAAAGTCAAATTTAGGATGCTGTTTTGGTGGTTTAATGATTAATTTGCTAGGCTTAAGAAGTGTGCATGAAAATATAGAGGAGTGATAAGATAGCGGTTTCTGCTATATTATATTAACGGCCTTTCCTTTGTGCTAAGTTGTTCATAAATTTCTTAGTAAGTGTTCAAACTCCTTGTTTTCAAACCTCTTTCCCATTTTGGAAGAAAATTGACCAACAAGATCAAATCAGATTCTTCTCTTTTTAATTTTGAAGTACTTTTAGATTGTTTTTCATTTTCCAGATTCTCTTTCCTAAATTGTTAAGTGACCCCATTAGCTTTTCTTGACTTTCTTGTCATGAACTCTGATGATATCAGGGTCATCAGTGACCAGAGTTGCATAATCACTGTGTTAGTTTTAGACCTTGAAATAGTCCTTGAAACATTTTGCCAATATAGTGACTACTTTGTCTGTGTTGATATAATAAGAGAAAGAAGTTTGGTTAAAGAAATTTTCCTGCTAAACACTGTGCTGGTTAGTCCTGAATTACCTAAGGAACCAGATGAGTAGGCTATTTAGTCCTGTTTAGGACTTTACCATTATCTTTCATAATGCTAGAAAACTGTTTCTTATAAACAGATAAAAGAAAAACCCACAAAACTTTGTAACAGTATTTAAGAGTATGTGGAGCAGCAATCCCATGCTTTCCTATCTTCTTTGCAAAAATTTGCGGAGATTTTATGAGGGGGAAGTGGGGAGACGAGGTGGGAGGTGGGGCAGAAGGAAGAGACAGATAATTGCCAGATTGTATGTTAAGATGAAATTAAAACAGCATGTAAGTGATTTTGCATTTACAGTGTGTTAGGACTATGCTAAAGCACTTTATTATATCACAGTTTCAGTTATACTGTGGGTCAAATCCTGCTGCCTAGATATAGTACATTTCACTTAATCATATATAGCCCTTGTCCTCTGATAGTAATATTTTAGTGAAGATCTAGCTGTTATAAAAAGGACTTTGCCTTATGTTTTAAAAATTACCATTGGCCTGAATCATCCAAAATTTAACTATGACTCTCTGGAAAAACTTATAAGTGAGTGTGTTACTTCATAGGAACTTTCCCTGTGGACCTGACCAAAACGCGACTTCAAGTTCAAGGCCAAAGTATAGATGTCCGCTTCAAAGAGATAAAATACCGAGGAATGTTTCATGCCTTGTTCCGAATCTATAAAGAAGAAGGTGTATTGGCTCTATATTCAGGGTGAGAATGGATTCTTTCCTTACATCATGAATAGAAATAATTTTTTGAGAAGCTATGTAGTTCAGCGTTCGATAGTTTGTACCCTTTATATTCACCATTTCAACTTGTAATTCAATATTTTTTAAACTTTTTGTTTTATATTGGGGTATAGCTGATTAACAGTGTTGTGATAGTTTTAGGTGAACAGTGAAGGGGCTCATCCATACATATACATGTATCCATTTGCCCTCAAACTCCTGTCCCATCCATGCTGTCACAAAATGTAACTCAATATTGATGTGCCAGTTTATATTTCACTTGCTTGTAAATCTTGAGCTTTGGATTTTGTGTTTATTTGGCTATAAGTGATACATTTTAAAAATAGATAACTCAGTGTAGCCCTGGCTTTCTCCTTTTTTCCTGAGAGTCATCCATAGCCACCATGAATAGAAGAGCACCAATTGACAGTATATATTTCTGTGATATTCTTCCTGAGTTGCCAAATCCTGACTTAAATTTTTTTTCCTCTTTAAAGAAATACTATTCTGGCAGTTTAAACAGAAAATGAAGAATAAGAGAGAGGGAGAACCATCATTTTTTTGGGGGGGGAATCATCTTTTGATTATTCATAAATTGGTGGCTTATTCTCCACTGTGTTGTTTAATCTGCTGCCAATTTACTAGTTCACTTCTGCATTTAGGGTCCCAGTTCATTGCTCTGGGAATGGATATCAATTTTAATATTAACTTATGTTGGACTTAATTTCAAAGATAATTTACTTGGGGAAAAAAATCAAGAATTACATCCTGAAGCAAATGAATCATGGATCGTGTGTTTCACCTTGTTCTTTCATCGGCACAGATAATCACAAGATATTTTTTTCAGATAGCAAGCAATAAAGTCAGAAATATGCGTGTTTTGTCATCATTTTAGAATCTTAACTGTTTGAACTGCTGCTGTCTTTCTATTTATAACTGTTAAAATTTAATTCTGCAATATGGAAGAATCTCAAAGGAGGTATGAGTGAGAATGTCTCCAGTTAATAAGCAGAACTTAAATAGAGTGAAATCTTGGCTCTGGTGTCTCCTGGATAAGATTAAAGTTGTATCTGCAACTGCTAGGAATTAAGGTGGATTAAAAAAAAAAAAGCTATGAAGCAGGTAATAGTGTATACTTCTTCTGCATTACTGGATTCAATTTGCTAATATTTTTCTAAAGATTTTCATATCTAAGTTCATGATAGATATTGGGTTGTAGTTTTCCTTTTCTGTACTGTTTTTTTCTGGTTTTGTTATCAGGGTAATACTAGCTACATAAAATAAGTTGAGAAGTGTTCCCTCTTCTCTTTTCTGGAAGAGATTGTGTAAGACTGATGTTAATTTATTAAATGTTTGATTGAATTCCCTAGTGAAATTATCTGGGCCTAGAGATTTCCTTTTTGGAAACTTTTAAATTATAAATAAAAATGTTTTAGATGTTATGAGATTATTTGGATTATCTATTTCATATTGATTGAATTTTGGTAGTTTGTGGTTATCAGAGAATTAATGCATTTCTTCTAAGTTTTTGAATTTATAGCATAAGGTTGTTTATTGTTGTTGAGTCACTAAATCATGTCCAACTCTTTTGAAACCCCATGGACTATAGCCTGCTAGGCTCCTCTGTCCATGGGATTATCCAGGCAAGAATATTAGCCATTCCCTTCTCCCAAGGGACCTTCCCAACCCAGGGATCAAGCCTGGGTCTCCTACATTGCAGGTGGATTCTTTACCACTGGGCCACCATTCTTCTAATGACTATAGGGTTGTAGTGCTGTTCCCCATGTCATTCCTGATATTGGTGACTTACTGTTTTTCTCCTGTTACTACCATGACCCTTACTAGAGGTTTATTACTTTTGTTGACTTTTTTCGGAATAACTTTTGTTTCATTGATTTTTCTCTGTTTTCCTGTTTTCAATTTTATTAATTTATGCCATTTATTATTTACTTCCTTCTGCTTGGTTTGGGTTCACTTTGCTCTTCTTTTTTCTTATTTCATGAGGGTAGGAACTTAGATTATTGATTTTGAGACTCTCTCTCTTTTTTGATGTAAGCATTTTGTGCTATAAATTTCTCTCTCAGCACTGCTTTGGCTGCATCTCACATATTTTAAAAGGTTGAAATTTCATTTTCATTCAATTTTATGTGTTTAAAAAATACACCAATGTCACCCAAGGATTGTTTAGAAGTACCATTTAATTTCCAAGTGTTTGTGGGTTTTCCTTACCCTACTGATTTCCAGTTTAATTCCATTATGGTGAGAGAACATACTGTATATAATATCTATTATTTTAAATTTTTTGAGGTTTGTTTTATGACCCAAATATGCTCTCTCGGTGCATGTTCCATGGATACTTGAAAACAATGCATATTTTGCTGTTTTTATGGAATGAGGCGGGTTATGGAAGTGAATAGGCAGTCTAGATATGTATAATCTGCAAGTATACGCTAAGGATAACTTTTTTTTCTTTCCTTCTCTTTGGCAGAATCGCTCCTGCTTTACTAAGACAGGCATCATATGGCACCATTAAAATTGGCATTTACCAGAGCTTGAAGAGATTATTTGTAGAACGTTTAGAAGGTCAGTGTAGACTCCTCATCCTCTTTTGAGATAACACTCAAAGGGATTGTTGAAATTATGCTTAGTGAGAAGTGTTAATCATGGGGTGTCTGAGAGTGGATAACAGTCATTGCAAGGTCAAAGTTAAGCTTGTACTGATTTGAGATTAATCCCACTATAGGTTTGAGGGATCTGCTCTTCAAGTTTGTCCCTTTTCCTGTCAAACAAAAAAAAAAGGCTTCTGGTCGTCAGAAGGAGGACATGGAACAAACTTGTTGAGAAAACTAATGCTGTCCTCATCTATAAGAGAACTTCAGCTATAAGGAATCCTCTAGCTGTGGATTTTGATAAGCTTTGGTTAGATAGAGTGGTTTTATATATACATAAAATATGCTCAACTTAACCCACATTCAGCATTATCGTATGTCTATTTGCTGCTATAGCTTTTTCAGCTAAATACTGTACTAAAATGATTATTTTACTACAGGCCTGAGGCTGTTGCATAGTTGGGGACAGCTGGAGAGCTTTTCGGTTAGTAATGTCCTTTGAATTGCTTTATTTTCTAACTCAGCTTTTTCTGAAGCCTCTTCTTTGAGGATCCTGAAGTGTATTCTAGTCCTGAAATAATTTCCTCTCACATTTTCTTCACTTGGGTTTACCTAGTTTCTCTTCGTATGCTCTTCATGGTGAGGAGGCAGGGTGAAAATTGAATTTTAGAATAATATGCTCTGTGGTTTCTTTGTTCTTTTTTCTAGCTGAGAGAATTTAGTTCCAAATGAATAGTTTTTCACATTTAACTACAGAAATCTTCTGTAAATAAATAGATGCTAGTAGCTATCAAGGCCAATTAAAATTAGTATTTAGGAAATTTTTTTCTATTAGACATAAGATTTTATTTTTTAATATTTGGTTCTGAGTCTATAGAGTTGATAATTCTCTAGAAAGAGACTTAAAATTTTTTCTTTAGATGTTTTAAGTGATTAAAGTGCTATTTGCACTTTCTGAATTTATATGGAATATTGGCAGTTATATAGAATAATAGGATATATTCCAGTATATTTTAGAAATATTTTCTATGTTTTACAAATTTTTTGTTTCAGTACTCATTTGGAACCTAGAAATATTTGAGTTTCTTTATTTTCATAAGCTTTGTAGTTCATTTCTATAGTCATTTTTCTGACCATGGTTCCCTTCCTCTGATAGCTCAGTACTCTCTTTTCAGAAACTCTCTTATAAGCAGACCTTTCTTTTTCTTGTTCCTTTTTACAGATGAAACTCTTTTAATTAATATGATATGTGGAGTAGTGTCAGGAGTGATATCTTCTGCTATAGCCAATCCCACCGATGTGCTGAAGGTAAGAAAAGTCTGGTTGCATTGGGTGTATTCAGTGTGAAGCAAAAAGATATGAGCTTTGTATCAGATTTGGTTACAAATCCCTACTGTGTCACTTGCCAGCTGTAAAACCTTGGGCAGATCACTTAACTGCTTTAAGCCTCAGTTTTCTCATTTGTAAAATGAAGATAATTCAGTATATAATACATAAAGTTGTTAAGAATTAAAGATAATATATGTAAACTATCATGTGTAAACATGGTAGGTAGTAGATGCTCAATAAATAGTAGTCAGTTTATTATGATATGCTTTAATCCATTGGTCTTCAGACTATAAAGTATGCAAACCTTTAAACGTTCTTTCCAAGAGCTATGCAATTTTAAGGGAATCAATTTCCATATCTTCTTTCCAAGAGCTATGCAATTTTAAGGGAATCAATTTCCATATCTTTCCAAGAGCTATGCAATTTTAAGGGAATCAATTTCCAGATCCCTTACTTTCTTATATCCTTCTCAAAAACTGATCTAAAAATGAACTTATGTTTATAACAACCCTTTCCCCAATTTAAAAGAGAAAGGCATATTATATTCCCCCACCCATCCCAAATCTTAGTATGGTATATCGACCTGTAGTGTAACCCGGAATATCAAACAAAGGGATACACTGAAATACAGTTTTAGAGAAACCTCCTTTAATGACTAACTGAGGTATCATAAGTCTGTAATGTTGATGTCTTTTCCTGTCTTATCCATATTTCTATTAAGGATGAGATTTGGCTTTAAAATTATATATTTTGGCGTATGTTGAGATATTCTGAATTCAGGACCAGAACATTATAGGTTAGTGGTACTGAGTTTTTTACAATATAATTGGATTTCTTTCAGTATTTATCAGAACACAGA
This sequence comes from Oreotragus oreotragus, assembly GCA_006410675.1. Classification (NCBI taxonomy): domain Eukaryota; kingdom Metazoa; phylum Chordata; class Mammalia; order Artiodactyla; family Bovidae; genus Oreotragus; species Oreotragus oreotragus. Next base: position 83,554 of record SJYX01015956.1, read on the forward strand.
ATGAAACATTTATTTAATTATATCAGTAATATCAGTCTATATTTTATTTAATCTAATAATTGAATTTGATCTAATAGTATCAATCTATACTTATATTTGAGATAGAGTGGTAAACATTTCCAACTTATTAACTCATTTAAACTTATGATAATTAAAATTACTAAATATATGATTAAAATGTATAAGAAGATCCCAAGTTTTAAAAAATTATTTTAGGGGAAATGTTGGGGGGGGGAGTAGGAGAATATATACTTTATTTATTTGAAACCACAGGTGGCTAGGTTAAGTGGAAAGGGCATCTGTTGTGATTCAGAGTTTTGAGAACTGAGAGAGTGACTTGAAAAACAAATGAAAGAAACCAGTGGTGGTTGATGATATTTCTGGATTAAACTGAGAAAATTTTACCTACAGAATTTTTATATCACTTTAGAGTATACAGACCAAGTATTTCTAAAGATAACTGACTGTATCCTAAAACTCTAAAATATTTGCCATGTAATTACACTTGTTAGAATGTGCTTTTCAGATTCACTTCAGTTTCCTGTCCCTCTGACCTGTCTGGTACAGTTGCAACCTCTGACGAATGCTACAGTCTACCTTTTCCTTTCTTATACTTAGGTAGGGCTGAGTGGTGGTGAGTGGTCCTGGGGAGTGGGGGACCAGGGTAGTCACAATCTTATTAGGAGTTATAATCACTGTTGATCTGTTTAATCCTTTCACTTATCCTTAAAGGGTTCTCTCTCTGAACTATGTGCTGCTTTCTTGCCTGTGTGCATGTAGTTCTCTTTTTTGCCTGCAATGATTTTCCCCTCTTTCCTCACGAATTTGTCCTTCAAGACAGCTCAGAAACAGGGTCAGGACTAGGACAACACAAGTGAGATACTCCGCTTGGGTGCAAAATATAAAGATGTGCCAAAAAACCCCTCAATAATCAAGAGGAAATAACATTTTATGCAATCTTTTTTAAAAATTTAAATGAGTGCAAAAAATTAATGATGAAACAAAATAGCCATATTTTGTACAATCCATCTCACTTGCTTATGTTAATCCTGCCCTGTTGGATCCTGTCTTTAGTTACAATTTTGATGATTGGTTCATCATAGGTTTTTGTGCATTCATTTTTATTTTTAAACATATTGCATTGAAATATCATTTATCTGAATTACTGAGGTTTTTTTACACCCCCCTGCTACATTCTGTGGCTGAGGAAAGTGCCACACTTACCTCAGTGTCATCCCAACCCTGCTCAGGAATTACCTCCATAAAGAAGTCCTCTACTTACCATAGGATATTTATGGTTTCAGTTTGTCTTTGTGATAGTTTCTATTTCATTTTAATATGGTTTAGGTTTTATTTCTACACTCTTAGTAGTAACACTTGACTTTTCACATAAAAACATATTGCTGTACTGTGACTTACCAAGAACATTTATTAAAACCTAGAGTTGTGCTTCATGAAAGTCAGGCCTGCATTTGGTCCAGTAGAATTTAGTGACTGACTACTATGATCTGTGTGTGCTCTCAGTGGTGAATTGCACCAGATCTTTCACATGGCCTGTCAATGCTATCTCCCCTCTTGTGCTTCTCAGAGGCTACTTTGCAGAATACAGTGTCATGCTTTTTTAAAAGTAAAACTCAATGTGAGGTCTTGTGAGCATTAGATTATATTTTATAACTCCCCTCCTCTGCTTTTTATACCTCAATAAATAATGCATGTTCAGTATAGCAAAAAGTGGAAGGCAGGAAAAACACAAAAGAGAGAAATGCCCATTTGTGACTTCATCACTTAAACTTAAGCTACCATCAACATTTGGTTGTGCATATGGTTATTTTTAAGTTTACATATTTTTGATAAAAATGATATGCCATACATACTGCTTTGCAACCTGCTTTTTCTTTTTTTTTTTTCAACCTGCTTTTTCTATCTAGCAGTTAATTGTTGACATTTTCAAATATCCACAAATATTCTACAATCAAATTTTATGGCTGCATACTACTCCATTAAATGGATGTTTCATACTTTATGCAACTAATCCTTTGTTATTTTTGAACATGTAGGTTGTTTCTAGTTTTTCACTAAACTAATCATAGTTTAAATGGATTCTTTTCTACCCTCTCTGAGTACATGTTCTTTTTTTCCCCTCAATTTTCTTCCAACTCCAGAAATGATGGACTTAGTATGAAGAATGTGAGGCTGTTGAAAATCATCTTTATAAAATATACTTTGACACAAATAATGCTTTCTATACCTAGCTTAAGTCATTAATTTCATCATAATAGCAGGCTGATTTTTTTTTTATAATTCCCAAATACTGTTTTCTTTATTTTAAACGAGTGAAACATTTCATTTTGATTCTCTGGCAAAACAAAATGTGCACCTCTTCTGATTTTAGATTCGAATGCAGGCTCAAGGAAGCTTGTTCCAAGGCAGCATGATTGGCAGCTTCATTGATATATACCAACAAGAGGGTACCCGGGGTTTGTGGAGGGTGAGTACTCTTGGTATTATTCTTTACACCTGGAATTTGTGAAGAAGACCTTTAATATAAAGGCATAAAATTGTGAATTGTCACGTTATACTATGTAAGATTCTTGATAACCCCCAAAAGATAGGAGGGTAAGAAGCTCCTTATCACCTTTGAAAGGACCAAAACTTATCAGTTGTTTTTCAGTTCAGTTCAGTCGCTCAGTTGTGTCCGACTCTTTGCGATACCATGGACTGCAGCACACCAGGCCTCCCTGTCCATCACCAACTCCTGGAGTTTACTCAAACTCATGTCCATTGAGTCAATGATGCCATCCAACCATCTCATCCTCCGTTGTCCCTTTCTCCTCCTGCCTTCAATCTTCCCAGCACCAGGGTATTTTTTAATGAGTCAGTTCTTCACATCAGGTGGCCACAGCATTGGAATTTCAGCTTCAGCACTAGTGCTTGCAATGAATATTCAGGACTGATCTCCTTTAGGATTGGCTGGTTTGATCTCCTTGCAGTCCAAGGGACTCTCAAAAGTCTTCTCCAGCACCACAGTTCAAAAGCATCAATTCTTCGGCACTCAGCTTTCTTTATGGTCCAACTCTCACATCCATACATGACTATTGGAAAAACCATAGCTTTGATGATATGGACCTTTGTTGGCGAAGTAATGTCTCTGCTTTTTAAAAAATTTTATTTATTTTTTAATTGAAGGATAATTGCTTTACAGAATTTTGTTCTTTTCTGTCAAACCTCAACATGAATCAACCATAGGTATACATATATCCCCTCCCTCTTGAACCTCAAAAGGAACCAGAATATGATGGGCATGTTGTGCCCATCTTTGCGTGAAATGCTCCCTTGCTGCTACTGCTGCTAAGTTGCTTCAGTCATGTCCAACTCTGTGCAGCCCCAAGACGACAGAGGATGAGATGGCTGGATGGCATCACTGACTCGATGGACGTGAGTCTGAGTGAATTCTGGGTGTTGGTGATGGACAGGGAGGCCTGGCATGCTGCGATTCGTGGGGTTGCAAAGAGTTGGACACGACTGAGTGACTGAACTGAGCTGAACATAAACAATGTTTACTCAAGGTAAGCTACTTGGACTCACCAGCACTTTACTAGTCAATTTTCAGACAGGTCTTCACAATAAAAACAAAGTGTAAGACAACGTTTTATACCCAATCAAATTATACTCAAGTATAAAGTCAATGGACAAACACTATTTAGCAGCAAAAACACTGGAAAGCTTGAGGAAACCACTAGGAAGAACTTGAGTGAACCAAGACATATGTGACTAAAAAACTGACAGAGACTGGAGGTGAACACAGACTACTGTCCCCAAATAAGAACTATATCTAATCTAATGGAGATATGTGATGAATCAGAATGAAAGAGAAATATGTCCTGACAATGCAGAAACAATATAACTAAAATAGTTAGGTGGGAGAAAAAGATGGGAAGTAGAAAAAATTCTCTGATTTTTTGTTCAATCACTAAGTCATGTCTGACTCTTTGCGACCCCATGGACTGCAGCATGCCAGGCTTCCCTATCCTTCATTATCTCCTGGAGTTTGCTCAAACTAATATCCATTGAGCCTGTGATGCCATCCAACCATCTCATCCTCTGTCACCCCCTTCTGCTCCTGCCTTCAGTCTTTCCCCGGATCAGGGCCAGGAGGCAAAGCATAACATATAAAGGTGTCTGCTTTGAATGGAAATGTGTGCACATTTCTTTCCATAATACACACTAAGAAAGATTATGATCCACTTCTCATAGTAAGGACCTAATACATATTCATTAAAGTGGTATTTCCCAATATTTAAAAAAAATCCAAGAGATTCTATATTTGCAGGAACTGAGGTAAGCAGATAAGACTATTTATGGCCAGAGGCTTCCCAACTGCCCTGAGCTATATGGTACATGGATGAGAAGTTCTGGTTTAAAAATGTAGAGCAATAAACATTTTGTATAATTCTATAGTGGTAAACATGACCACCAGGGAGAAAATATAAACACCTTTAAGTAGCACACAGACACACAAGTCAGACCACATTTAAAACAAGCAAACAAACAAATCCTTAAGAAAAAGAGAAATAATATGAGATAAGGACCAAATATACCTGCCACATTATTAGATGTAGTCAACTTCCTTAATTTATCTATTAGAAGATAAAGACTTACCCATTAAATCACAAAGCAGAATCAACTCTATACTGTGAACAAGTGACTTGCTTTAAAAAGTAACCAATTTTAAAGGATTAAAGATAAAAAGGATAGATCAAGGGATTCCAGGAGAATGTAAACCAAAAGAAATCAGTGACAGAAATCTGAAAATCAGAGAAAGCGGTATTCAGGTTAAAGAAGAAAAATTGTGTTATGCATTTTAAAACACTAAAAATGCAACTCACAAAGAGGACATCAGAATCACAACCATTTGTCAATCTACTGACATAATCATAACATTCAGTAAACAAAAAAGTCAAGATTCACCAGGAGAAATATTAAGCAATGGATCTGCAATAGATCTGCCACCCCATTTATTCAATGACAGACTAAGTAGTAAAAAATGTAACTGATACAAGCAACTTAATTAAGAGGCATATTAAGTAATGCATTTCAAGCTTTATGCTTTTAAAATAAATAATATATTTTTTTTTCAAGAACCCATGTGATAATTGCAAAGGTGATGACATATGATCAAAAAAGAAAAATTCAATTTCTACTCTCCAAAAAAAGAAAAAATAGCACAGTCCACATGTTCTGATCATAGTATAGTAACTAAATATTAGCAACAAGATCAAGAAAATAAGTGAATTCTTTTTAAAATTTGAAACTCTTAACTCTTGGGACAAATGAAATATGAACCAAACTTACAGGTTGCCTAGAAAAACAATATAAAAGCACCACATATCATACTCAGTTTACTTCAGTTGCTCAGGCATATCCAACTCTTTGCAACCCCATGAACTACAGCACAACAGGCTTCCCTGTCTATCACCAACACATACCGGTAAAAGGTACCAGTAAAAGCAGTGCTCAGAAGAATATCTATGGCCTTAAATATTTGTATTAATAAGAGGAAATAATAAAATTAAACCAATTCAAAAATTGACACTAAACTTACAAAAAGCCCACAGGATACATTTAAGAAAAACTATAGAGGATCGATTTACAAAGATAAAAAAAA
>SJYX01015956.1:91553-144053 GCA_006410675.1 Oreotragus oreotragus
GAACATAGACTGGCAATTCATTTCTTACATGATAGTATACATATTTCAATGCTATTCTCCCAAATCATCCCACCTTCTCCCTCTCCCTCTCCTCCCTCAGAGTCCAAAAGTCCGCTCTACACATAAAACTTATTTATTTTTAATTGAAGGATAATTGCTTCACAATTTTGGTTTGATTTAGAATTTGCCACTATATGCTTTTTTTGCATAGAATATGTTAAAGGCACAATCATCTCTCAATTAATTGGAATCATTGATGAATGAGGTATTAATGAACATGCACAACTTTTGCAGAAAATCTGAACTTTCCTTTAGAGTTCTAACACTAACAAATGCTAACGTCTTTAGTAAAGTTCTTGTAATATGTATTTACTTCTCTGCAGCATAGCATGGAAACATCACATGTGGGCCAGGCCCCAGGAGCCATAGACTGGTTTGGAGTACAGATTTGTAAACAATTCAATTGTAAAAAGGTGTAAACTAAATCCAGTGGGAGTTGAGAGGAGGAATTAAGTTTGTCTGGCAGATAAGTTTTAAAAAAATCACAATTTTAATGTGGTCCCTGGGAATAAGACATTTAAAATATTCAGTTTTGTTTTCCAGATGAAAAATAGGCACCTATCAAAAGTCACTGCAAAACAGTAACCACAATAGATAAGCAATGCCTACAATGGTTCAGTGTGAGCTTGAGTCATGCTTTGACTTCCTGGAGGTGTATGGAATGTGGGCTCTCTTTCTCTAAAAAATACAAGAAGTTGATTGCTAGGTCTCATGTGGACTTGGGCAGGGCTTAATATTTTTCTGTCATGTATGTACGTCTTTTCGTACCTTCATAATAATATCAGGAATAAAATTATTATTATTTTTCCTTTGCTATAGAAAAATGAGGCCTAAGGTAACACAGCTGGCCAGTATCTAGGTCAGAACAGGAAATCAGGTCTTTTGATTATGGATGCCGTCTTTTTCTAGGGTAGGACGCTGTCTCCTGTATAACTTGTCCTGGTTTAAATGTCTGCTTATTCTTTTCTGCACCTGCTAAATGTAGGATGCAATTTCTGTGCTTACACTGTTCCCCACATGCATCTTAAAGTTAGGTGAGCATGCCACTGTTCAGTTACATTCTATTGGCACTCCTGAAGACCTAATTCATTCATTCAATTAAATACTTTTGAGCATATACTTCATGCCAGGCAGTAGATAGTTTTGAGACACTGGGAAGAGTACCCTGCCCTCAAAAAACTAAAACAGTAACAATAACAAACGGCTTATATTCCAAGAGGAAATCCAGACCCAACTAAATGTGTATAAAAGGAAGACTGTGGTAAATGTCAGCTCTATCAGAGAAGCAAGCAAAATACTAAGGAAGTGCAAAGGAGAGATTGATTTTGACGGGTGAGGCAACAAGATGATGAGGGAATATCTTGAAACACGTCCTGGAGGACATGACATTTCAGTTAGACCTTCACTACTGAGCACTATATTTTGTATTATTCTAGATTAGTCAGCCATTGCTGTGATAATGTGATATAACAAACAACCCCCAAATACCAGTGGCTTATAACAGCAAATGTGTATTTCTTGTCTATGGGTCCTTGGAGAGGTTCCCTATAGGTCTGTGGGTCCCTGGGGAAGCTCTGCCTTAAGCTACAAGCAAGGTTCAGGTATGCGTGTCTCATTTTGGGACCCAGGTTGAAGGAGCAACAGCTACCTGTTGAAGGTAATGGTGTAGGGAAGCGGCATAAGAGAGGGTTCGTCACCATTGTTTAATCAATGTCGTGTCCGACTCTTTTACAAACCCATGGACGGCAGCCCACCAGGCTCCTCTGTCCATGGGATTCTCCAGGCAAGAATACTGGAGTGGGTTGCCATTTCCTTCTCCAGGGAATCTTCCCAACCCAGAGACAGAACCCACGTCTCCTTCATTGGCAGGTGGGTATTGAACCACTGAGCCACCAGGGAAGCCCCACAAGAGAAGATGTGCTGTGCTGTGCTTAGCTGTTCAGTTGTGTCCAATTCTTTGCAACCCCATGGACTGTAGCCTGCCAGGCTCCTCCATCCATGGGAATTCTCCAGGCAAGAATACTGGAATGGGTTGTCCTGCCCTCTTCCAGAGGATCTTCCCAACCCAGGGATCAAACCCAAGTCTCCCGCATTGCAGATGGATTCTCTACCAGCTGAGCCACCAAGGAAGCCTAAGAATACTGGAGTGGGTAGCCTGACCCTTCTTCAGGGGATCTTCCCAACCCAGGGATTGAACTGGAGTCTCCTGCATTGTAGGTGGATTCTTTACCAGCTGAGCTACCAGGGAATCTCACAAGAGAGCACCTGCAATGCCTCCTTAGTCTCTGCTTGGAACTGGAACACTGTCAACTGTCACTTCTACCCACATCCCATTATTCAAAGAAAATTATGTGGCTAAGCTCAAGATCAACAAAAGGAATAAGAAATATACCTTAGTCCCAGGGAGGTCAGGAAGGGGCAATGAGGGAAGGAAATGTTGTAAATAAATAATGTAATGTACCCTGTGGTCTTACTGTTTGGGGCGGGGGGTTATGCTCAACGTGAATACATGATCCTTGAAGGGAAATAAAGCCCTTCTTTCTGTGGAGCTCTTCTCTATTCCCAGGGGAATGTGGGCTGCGTGGAAAGAGGGATGAGGAAGGCAGAGGCGGGCTGGAACATTTTGTGACACCAAGGTGACTCTCACCTGCACAACAGCTACCCCAACAGGAAAGAGCTTTGTTCATCTCTCACTGGGGGCCCTTCAGTGCCTAACACTGGGAGAGCGCTTGACGAATGTTTGTTACATGAATGGATCAATGAAAACCCCAAACAACCATGTTTACTGCTTTGATCACTCACATCCTAGACAGGGGTTCCATTTTATCGATGGTTGATACATATGAGGCCTCAATCAATAAATACTGACCTATTTGTGTGACATAATACTCTGCAGTCATTAAAAGTGATGTGGTAGAAGAATATTTAATGACTCTCTGTTTTGATAAAATGTCTCTCACATATATTGGAGTGACTTCAATTTTCTTTTTTCACTCATTTTTACTTTCTAAAGTTTCTATAGTAAGCCCACATTTATTTTACATACAATGCAGTTATTTAAAAAATAAGATTAATATATAGCATCACATATGAACAGCATATTCTAATTTGAGACACAGTCTGGAAAGCACCATTCCTTGGCATGTAACATTTTTATTTTAACCCTTTATGGCAAAATGTTCTAAATAGTGGATCCAAGAATAGCAGTCAGTCAGTTGAGATTTGGTCTGAGTCTGTGTTCATATAGAAGGAATGTAAAAATTAGCCCCAAATTAGAACTCACCTTCAGCTTAAAAAAAAAATTTAATAATTGGCTGTTGTCTATCATTCTGATACAACTTGGGACTAAGGAGGCCTGGGGTAGGCCCTCTACCAGTTGTTGGACAATTGGACAAGTCACCCAATTGTTTGAAGCTAAATTTTCCCAAAAGGAGACTGGAGTTGATTCTTGCCATGCATTAGTTTAGGCAGGAATAGACCTGAAAGTTTAGGTACCAATGGACCCCGATTTAATGAAGGTGTTCTCATGAAGTAATGAAGTAGAAAAAGCTACAAATTTTCCTCATAAACAGATAGGACTGCTTTATCTCTAAACTCAAGATGGATTAGTATTATTCATCATCACTGATTAAATGCCATTTAGTTGGGATAATAATACCTACTATAACAAATACACCCCCAATATATAATGACTCAGGACATAAATCTATTTCTCATTCTTGTAATAGTCCTAAGTATTCCATCTCAACAGTCATCTCTCTTCCATGGAGTAATTCAGGGATGCAGACTTCTTCCACTTTGGACTTTGCTCTTCTCCAGAGCATCGTTGTTATTGGCATCTGTAACACCATACGGAAAAACCCGAATGAACTTTTTGGGCAACCCAATAAAAGGGAAAAGAAAGCTAGGTTGGGACATAGCCCATTTCTTTAAAACTTTGTCAAGAAATAGCACCTGTCACTTCTGCCCATATCCTATTGGCTACACCAGAGATCAATGGCTCTACTTAATTGCAGGTGAGGCAGAAAAATGTAGATAGTTCTGAGTCCTGGAAGAAGAGGAAGGAAACTGAGGGGAACCACTTGCAGCCTCTCCCATAAATGTCTAGTATATGGCAGGCTCAGTGCTAGTCAACAAGGATACTAAGATAAATCAGACACTTTGCCTGGCCTAGAAGAGGTCCTCATCTAGTGGGTGAGACTACACTATATGGACAGATAATTGTAATGTTGTATAGAATGTACTATAACAAGGCAATAAAGGTGAGCCAGTGAGAACACTGTGAATGTGAAGGGGGAGCCACTCTGCCTAACTCTGCCTGTAATAAAGGGAGATCATGAAATGCCTTGATTACGTCAGTTCCACAAACGTTTATTGAGCAGCTACTAAGAGCCAGCCGCCTGTTCTGTGCAGGTTGCTGGAAATACAGATATGATTCTAACCCTCAGGGAAGATGGATATATAAGCAGGCAAATTCAAACGGATAATTTATCAGATAACTGGGAAACGGAAGAACTATAATGTACATGGTGATTGGATTAAATGCTCTGGATTTGAATCAGCATACTCGGTCTTGAATTCCATCTTTAACTCTGTTAAAGTTACTGTGTGACTCTGGGCAAGAGTTTTCCAACCTCTCTGAGCCTTTGTTCTAATTTTAAAACAAAAATAACATCTACTGATATGGCAACATATGATCTTAGGACCCCAAAAGTGTAGCTCTTCTACATACCAACTTTGCAATTTTGGGGAAACTCATCAAACCATTCTGGCTTTATTATCCTCGTCTTTAAAATGGGATTGTTAATAGTATCAAATATGGTTGGTGGGCATCTGTGAATCCAGAGAACAAATGTTCTCTGAACCATGCCTGGTACATAAAAATTGCTCAATAAGTGTTAGGTCTTATCACTACCTACCTTACAGTTTGCTATGGACATTAAATGAAATAATACCAGTGCCTGGCAAATATTCAATCGATAGTAACAGTTATTATTATTATAAATGATAAGCTGAAGGCAGGATTACCACAGTGTCCTAAAAAGAAGCTGCTGAGAAACCAGATAGAATAGAATGACTGAAGCAAAGATCCCTGAGCCACAAGTTTATTCTTCACCCATCCTAAGGCAAATGAAGCAATGAAGGCTGTAATGCTTGGAAGGACAGTGATCCAGTTTCAGGTCGGCGGCTGTTAATTTCTTTATTTGTTTCCTCTGCCTCTTCCATTGGTGAGGGCTTTGAGAGTATGCCATAAACTAAATGGAGGCAGGCAGGCATAAATAATTTTCTCCAAGGATGTAGGAGGAAGGTCTCCCTAAACACAGCATTCATTGGTTAGAGTTTCCAGAACCTTCCAAAACTTGGTCTCCTTTTATAGCATCCCACAAGTCCGAAATAATGAAATAAAGGCATGGTAATAGGCAAACACAATTACAGCACCCAGATAGCTCCTTGGCAGGTAGAGGATGTCTGAGAACATTGACTGGGGTCTCGTTTTCTATAATCAAGCCCAGCCCTGCTGTGATCACTATAGTATTATGACCTATGGGGCAAAGACGGTACCATATGTGATATTTCATTTTTGGGTAGCTGGGGGTAGTAATGAACCAGTTGCAGTCAAGTGAATTAATCTCCCCAGCTATTCAAAACGAAACTTCACATACAGCAATTTGTTCTTCATTGCTTTTCCTCGCACTGTAGCCTTTTCAAATGACTCTTCCTACAAAAAATTGAAAGAAAGAAAGAAAAAGAAAACTCAATGAAAAAAAGATTTTAACCTTTGCTAAATGTTGACTTCTTTTCTGATTGTTGATAATAATGTCAAATACATCCCATAGATATGCAGCTTACTGTTCACGTTGTGACACTATTATCTTTATATTGGTTGATTATGAATCTTAAAAGATGGAATAAATATGCAAAGAGTTGGTATAGCATAGATTCCAGAGGCACTTTCATACTGTTTAAATTATCAATCGGTATTTATACAAACTCCAAGGAGCACCCTAATCAATCTCACTCTGGAGAATTACTCAAATAATTATTATGCATTTAAAGAAATAGAAGTTAATGATTAAAAACACATTATTGAAAATGAAAGACTCTGGCATAGGTAGGTATAGAAATATAACACAGCTGTTAATCCTCCATAAATTTGTTTTTAATAACACTGATGTTTTGGTTGCATATAATAACTATTTCATTAAATCTAAATTAAACGCATGGTTAGGCATATTTAAAACATGTAAATGTAATGTGTTGGGAGCATATTCCATTTTATGTTTCTACACTGTTCTAATAATTTTCCGAATTCAAATTGACTAGGTGTAGGAAAATACCTGGTCATTTATATGACACCTTCTTTCTGATATCATTAAGGGCTCCAGAAATTTAATACCCCTGAGTTCTAAACACATCACTAGTCAGTGTGCAGGAAAGACAATGTGTTTATCTGCTGGAAAGAAATGCTTATGGACCCAAATGAAAGGAGGAAAAATGCTTTTAAATAATAGTAAAATATGCATTTTGCTTTTTACAAAAATAAAACAAAGAATTGAATACTAAAACAAGCTATCTTGGAATAACAATCAAGAGCGTGTTGTGCATGATTTTTCATTTACGGAGGGCAGGAGGCATTAATATACTTGCCTATGGCTTGTGCATTACTATTCCCAGCTATGCAGAAATGGAACATGATTTACAGCAACACATTCTTTGTTGCTGTTCCAACATACCTATTGTCTTCCCTGCATTCTGACTGGCTGGCTGGCTGGGAGAGGGGATGGTGCTGGACCGCACTCAATCATTATGGGTGTCTACAAATAGAGTAGGTGTATGTGAACTGGGATTTTTCAGCTTTGTATAACAAGCAAGCCAATCAGAGCACAGAAAGAACAATAGCTGAAGGTTTTACTGCTCTTTAAGTTTCCCCACTGATTCCCATTGCGACTGATTATATCACAGAAGTTATATAAAAATCACATTAAATGCCAACTAAATCAAGACTTTTCATATCTTTTTTTCAAAGCAATGAAATTCAGGACAAACACTATACTATGCATGAAGATCACCACCTAGAGATCTAAACTCTTCATTCCAGACGTCATATTTGAAAATGGAACTAGAGAAAAGTGTAGTTTATTCATTTTGTTATTTTCTGTGGTGCTTGCACTGCTGTTTTGAAAGCCCACCATAGGAGAGCTCAATTAAGAAGCTTCATAATTTTCACTGGTTAACTTTGATTAAATAGGCTGTCTTGGAAGAGCATTGAGTAAATTTAGGCTGTAAATTACCTGTAGTGAGTTCTCAACTCTGAAATTCTGGAGTATTAGTTGCTTGGCCAGGCCATTTCTTTCAGAAGGGTTATACTTTACCAGCTGGTTTGGAACGGATGTACTTCATTTTATCAGAGCAGGAACAAGAGAGAGAAACTTCTTTCTACTGGTTGGAACAACAGGTATGTGGAAAGAAAAGATTTTCCTCTCTACTGCTAGCTGTATCAATGAAAGTGTAGATCAGAGGTTCTCTTTAACCAAGTTTTTTTTTTTTTTTTTAACTTACTTATTGTTAGCTAGCTTTCCAGGTCACGGTATTCGCCAAACATTAGAAAAAGGATGACTAAACCAACAGGTTCTCCATGATGTGCTACTTCTTAGACAAAAACAACAGTCTCTGCAAATAAGCAAGCTCTTTCCCATTGAGCAAATGGGGAAACCAAGCCTGTTTCAACCACGGCTGGTAAATCAAGGAGCTGAATCCATCTGAGGTGATACCTGGCAGTTTATAGCTACTCACATCACTCCCGCTTTCTTATTTTTAAGGGCAAGGCTGAAAATTCGATAAAATTAGCAAATTCTGTATAGTGATGATCAGTTTTAGTTTCCTGCTGTATGGCATCAGGCAAGTTCCACAGTCTTCTGAACCTCAGTTTTCCTCATCTCTGAAAAGGGTATAGTAACCACACTCGCCTTACTGACTTTTTCTGTATATTCAGTGAGATAGTGCATTTAAGGCACTTATGCAGGGCCTGACATGTAATACTCAATAAATGTTAGGGCTTAATATTATTAACATTTTTCTTGGGTGTATCTACATTGTTTAACACATGTCTGTTTAATAAAAACAGCTTATAAGTTCTTCCTTTGACTTTTAAAACTTTATCAGCAATTAATTAATTCCATCTGAACGTCAGTCTTGTCAGTTGGGCATAGCATTATTTTATCCTCCTTGGCTGCTGAGAAGGATGAGATAAAGAGGAATTGAATAGCTTGCACACTACAGCGCTAATGCAAGTCCTAGAATCTATATTTTTGACTCGTTTACTTCTATCACATGAGTGGGGTGAGTGAAGAAGGTCCAAAGCCTCCAGAATACAAAAGGTTTTCTCTGCAGTGCAGAACTGTTTGCAGATTCCAGTTAAGGGATTATAAAGTTTGTGTTGAGGGGGATAAGTCTGTTGGTCAGGGGAAGTGGCAGCATTTACAGACAGCCAACATTGCCTTCCAAAAAAAAATATATATATATATATATAGTGTCAGCAGCATCCACACTTCTGAATATATTAGGTTTGTAAATCCAGGGTGCAAATTGTTTGTAGAATCTCAATTAAAGCCCTTATAATATTGTCATTCGTAATCAGCTCACTATGAAAACAGGGCTTCCAGAGGGCACCAAAATCATTTGAACTTGCGATCTGTAATAGATTTGAATATTCAGATAAGGTCAGCGGTCAGAGCAGAGGCGACAGTTTTGGTCAATAAACAGGTTTAGTGAGACAAAATCTTTTTGTCTACATGGGAATGGCTTGGAGAAATTGGTTCTCAAGGGGGAATTAAAAGATTAGATTCAGCTGTGCTGCCAATTTATTTGCAGGCCTAACAAGTGTGTGATGGAAATCTTTGGCATGGGGAAGTACCCGCCCTGTGAGAAGCCCCTGCTGACCGGGCTTCCAGGCAGCAGCCTTGACTGCAGCTGAGACTGAGCTTGATAGAGGCCTACTGGGTGGAAAGAGACAAAAAGCATCCCAGGGCCAGGCTCAGCCTGTCCTGGATTAAGCCAGCCCACAGGAGGACACAATAGCTGCGTGGCTTTGTTTTACTTTGTTCCACTCCTGCTCTCCTCTCCTTGACCCTTAAAATTGCTTTCTCTGAATTGTGTTTTGGCATGAAGCCTTGGCTGACAAGTCATTACCAACTCCTTTCTGTGAAGACCCACAGAAATAATTACCCTCTGGTACTAGGAAGTCTCATGTTTCTCCGAAAGTGCTTGGTTTACCTGAAGGACACTGTGAACCATTCAGTTCTATGTGTTTTACACCATAGTTTCAAGAGCCTGAGGGGTCTTCTGGGTTGCTTAAGGAGCTGGGAGGTTGCTTTGAGGTTGGGAGTAAGAGCAAAAGGCTCTGAGACCCAGATTCCAGCTTTTACCTTGAGCAGCTCTTCATTTATTTGTTTTCTGCATCTGCATTAGATTTTATTTGAAGAAGGGACTCAGTGGCCAACAAAAATTTTGGGAAAACACTGACCTTATGCTAACACTTCTTGAGGTACTTGGAATGAACTCAAACCCGGAGCCTGAGGGATCTGCTCTTATCTCTTTGTCTCATCAGGCATGGTCACTCCTTAGGCATTATTTATACTGATCTTTCAGTCCCTGAAGTGAACCAAGGTCTTTTCAATTTCATGACTGCAAACTGGAATCCCCTTTCTCAACCCTTTGCCTGACTGTCTCTGTGCTATGGAGTCAGTTTGGTTTATGTTCAGTGACATAAAATAGTGAAAACTAAAGAGCAGTGGGCTGAACAAGAAAAGAAACACTTTTATATCTCTTATGTAGAAAACCAGGATGTTCCACATATACAAACTGGTTCAAAATTGGGAAAGAGTACGTCAAGGCTGTATATTGTCATCCTGCTTATTTAACTTATATGCAGAGTATATCATGAGAAATGCTGGACTGGATGAAGCACAAGCTGGAATCAAGATTGCAGAGAGAAATATCAGTAACCTCAATAGATATGCAGATGACACCATCCTTACGGCAGAAAACAAGAACTAAAGAACCTCTTGATGAAAGTGAAAGAGGAGAGTGGAAAAGTTGGCTTAAAACTCAACATTCAAAAAACTAAGATCATGGCATCCAGTTCAATCACTTCATGGCAAATAGATGGGGAAACAGTGGAAACAGTGTCAGACTTTATTTTTTGGGCTCCAAAATCACTGCAGATGGTGACTGCAGCCATGAAATTAAAAGACGCTTACTCCTCGGAAGGAAAGTTATGACCACCTAGACAGCATATTCAAAAGCAGAGACATTACTTTGCCCACAAAGGTCCGTCTAGTCAAGGCTATGGTTTTTCCAGTGGTCATGTATGGATATGAAAGTTGGACTGTGAAGAAAGCTGAGGGCCGAAGAATTGATGCTTTTGAACTGTTGTGTTGGAGAAGACTCTTGAGAGTCCCTTGGGCTGCAAGGAGATCCAACCAGTCCATTCTAAAGGAAATCAGTCTTGGGTGTTCATTGGAAGGACTGATGCTGAAACTGAAACTCAAATACTTTGGCACCTCATGGGAAGAGTTGACTCATTGGAAAAGACCCTGATGCTGGGAGGGATTGGGGGCAGGAGGAGAAGGGGATGACAGAGGATGAGATGGCTGGATGACGTCACTGACTTGATGGACATGAGTTTGCGTGAACTCCGGGAGTTGATGACGGACAGGGAGGCCTGGCGTGCTGCGATTCATGGGGTCTCAAAGAGTTGGACACGATTGAGCGACTGAACTGAACTGAACTGGACTGAATTGAACTGAACCAGGATATGGAGTCTAGTGTTCATCTTCAGAGTGTCATCTAGACTTCTATGTTTCTTCTCTGCCATCGTCAGGACATGCCTTTCATTTTCAAGATCACTACACTGTCCAAAATGGCCACAGGAGCCATTATCGGCTGTTGGTAGGAGAAGGGGGGGGCTTCCCTGGTGGCTCAGTGGTAAAGAATCTGCCAACAATGCAGGAGATGCAGGAGACATAGGTTCGGTCCCTGGGTTGGGAAGATACCCTGGAGGAGGGTATGGCAATCCACTTTGGTATTCTTGCCTAGAGAATCCCATAGACAGAGGAGCCTGGTGGCTACAGTCCATATTGTTGCAGAGTCAGACATGACTAAAGTGACTGAGCATGCACACAGGAGGAAGTGGGGGCCACAAATGATGCTTCACCCAGCAAAGGCTGATATCTTGAATACATTTCCAGAAGCCCACCCAGTATTTCAATTTACATTTTATTGGTGACAACTTAGTCATGTGGTCATCTCCAGCTGCAAGGGATGCTGGAAAATGTAGTGTTTTATTGGGGCAGCAATATGCCCAGCTAAAAACTGAAGTTTGATTATTAAGAAAGAATACAAACCAGAGGGCAAATTAAGAAGAACTCAGGTTAAATTTCAATTCCCCCATTCTAAATTTTGATCTTCCCTAATATTTGCTCTCTTAGAATACAACTGTTCCTTTATAAAGTTTTCACAATTTATAACTATATATCTGTGAAAATTTGTCTATGTAACAGAATGGCAAGTTCTCCAAAGGAAAATTTTGAGTCTTTTTTTATCCTTTACTCCATAATCAGTGTCCAACAAAATGCCTTTCATCTAATATGTTAAATAGATTTTATCATTTAAGAGAATGAATAAATTATATTTACCCGATTGTATTGGTTGCTAGAAAATTCAGAGCTGAATTTGTGGTTTAGCTTCATTTAATGTTCAGGGGTTCCTGAAGGGCATTTAGGGCACTAAGTTCACTCTAGGCTCTCAATTTTTAACTCCTACTTTCTCTTTAATTTCCTAATTTATTCAGTAAATTTGCTTACATTGTACAGATTATATAGTTTTGAGGCTTATCTTACCTATTTGGAAATTAAGGGAAAGGTATAGCTAGATGAACACAGTAAAGGACAGATAAAATTTAAGTATTCAGCAGGAATGCTGTAAACAAAATTTTTTAAGTGTGGAAAAAAAATCCAACAACATTAAAGATAATAGACATTTCTCTCAGCATATTGTTTGATGTTCCCAGTTCTGGGATGCATTAATGTTAGTAAAGAATAATTAACTAACCATAAAACAGGATGTTGTTTGAAAGTCACTACTAAGCAGCAGGAGTTCGGTTAAGATCACACTTAGGAAGCTAAGGATGATTAACCTTTGCCTAGGTTATAAAATGGCCCATTTGAGAACTGTTGCCACTGGATATATTACCTGGATATCAATTGGATTATTGAGTGAGAGGTTTTACATGATGTTTAGTATGATGATATATCTCTGGTTACAAACTGTTTATGACAAGTGGAAAAGCCAATAAAAAATAAATGAAGATTTAAATGGATTTTTCTTCTTTATGTGAGTTGAGGTTAATTTATGCATATATACCTCAATACCTGTATATTTAAAAGAGATACTAGTTTATTATTTGTAATGAAGAGAGACGGCTATTGAATATGTAAGTGAAATTGTAATGCTGACATTGGAGCTCCTGTTTAAAGGGGATTTTCAGTTCACTGAGATTTTTCATTGGAATTTTTATTTGGTGCAAAGTTTGCCAACTGAACCTTAGTTTAATTTGGCAATGTTACAGATCAAGAGAAGTCACTCTCATGAACTTGCAATAAATTAAATTGCAAATATACTGTATTTCCTTACAATTACAACTTTGATTTGTGATCAAGTGCACATCCTGGGGCAATCATTTTTAAAAAATTGTTAGATTTTTTTTTCTTACTTAAAGGTAAATTGTGCTTACTGTCTTTAAACTATTTTGCTGATATTAGCCTAAAAGTCAGGGAAGGCAATGGCACCCCACCCCAGTACTCTTGCCTGGAAAATCCAATGGACGGAGTAGCCTGGTGGGCTGCAGTCCATGGGGTCGATAACAGTTGGACAGACTGAGCAACTTCACTTTCACTTTTCTCTTTCATGCATTGGAGAAGGAAATGGCAACCCACTCCAGTATTCTTGCCTGGAGAACCCCAGGGATGGGGGAGCCTGGTGGGCTGCCGTCTATGGGGTCACACAGAGTCGGACACGACTGAAGTGACTTAGCAGCAGCAGCAGCAGGGGCTTGATAAATTCTTAGAGTTTAAAATGGCTCCCCTTCTCTCCCTCCTTCCTTCAAAAAGTGTTAATTGCACCACTACTACATTTTGGGCTCCTTGCAGAGAATTAAGATACAAAGATGAGTAAGACGTGTGTGTCTGGTCTTAGGTTAAATAAGGGTTAGGGTACTGATATGTCATGATACAGATGATCCAAACTGAAGCTTTCTCCACCCAGTAGTTTGTCGTGGCATCACCTTGTGACGATTAAATAAGGGAATCAATGAGAAGATATTTTGCTACCATGGATGCTACCTCAGGAGTTAGCTGGGTGAAACAATATAGGGAAAATGGTCTGTAAACTATAAAATGCTGTGCAAAATCATTATCATAAATTATGTACATGTCATTCTCCATCACCACCAAATTATGAGCAAGGACTTTAATTCATTTCTACATCTTCAGCACATATATAATAAGCACTCAATAAATGTGTGCTTCGGTAGAATATTGAAGATTTATTTTTTAGTATTATAATTATCATTACTAGTACTTGATGATCAGTCACCAAGTTGTGTCCGACTCTTCGTGGCCCCATGGACTGCAGCATGCCAGGCCTCCCTGTCCCTCACCATCTCCCGGAGTTTGTCCAAGTTCATGTCCATTCCATCAGTGATGCCATACAACCTTCTCATCCTCTGTCACCCTCTTCTTCTTCCTTCAGTCTTTCCCAGCATTAGAGTCTTTTCCAATGAGTCAGCTGTTTGCATCAGATGGCCAAAGTATTGGAGCTTTAGCTTCAGCATCAGTCCTTCCAATGAGTATTCAGGGTTGATTTCCTTAAAGATTCAGTAGTCTTGTTGTTTTGTCTTGTTAGGATATTGGTATATGACATCCAGGGTTATCCTCCACTTAAGAGTGCTCTGACTAAGCTGGGGTGCCTGGCAGAACCCCCTACATGCGTTGAACCTGAGTTCCTTTGCCCTTCACTGGAACCCTGGGTCACAGATAGACAATAAAGCACAACAAAGCCAAACAGACAAATACAATTACAATAAGAACCACTAGTAGTTAAATAGACTTGGTCAGAGCCAAAAAAAAAAACTATTAGCTTACCTGATTCCACGCTTCTACCTTATTCAAACTTCTGAGTTCTTAGAATTTTCCATGTAATGTCAAGTTTAGTTGTATTTACATGGAAAACAGAGCTACAGGAGGAAAAGCCTTCCTTTGTTTTAAATTCCTTAAAGCCTTAAAGTTCTTTGTGAAGCTCCTATTTTGTGACACTTGATTACTTTTCACTCATATGAACTACAGATATGCACAGTAATAAATGCTTTATACTCATAATCTTTTATTTCTGTGCAAAAGCCTGTAAGGTAGGTATTAGTATCACCACTATTTTACAGATGAAGAACTGAAGGTTAGAAAGGCTTGCCCAGGGTTATAATGGACTTATGCCATATAACTACTATTGAAATCTCTGGCTTTCATACATATATCCTTTAATTATTATTATCATTATTTTTTATTTATTTTAAATGGAGGCTAATTACAATATTGTGGTGGTTTTTGCCACACATAGTTATTATTTTAAGACATATTTTTTCAATTTTGTTTTCTTGCTTTATTATTTCAAAAGGATTTTTTTTAATCCACCTCAAATTTTATGTTGAAAATTACCAAACATACAAGGAACATCCATATCTCATCCAAATACATGAAGAAACTGTTGATATTTTACCAGATTTGCTCTTTCTCTTTATACACACAAACACTTTTTTTTCCCTGAAACATTTGAATGTAAGTTATGGAGATGATGGTGACATTTCTTCCCTGAATGTTTTAGCATGTATTTCCCAGGAGGAAGGACATTCTTTCAAATAACTCATAATATAATAACAATACCATCATCCTAGTTAAAAATATTTTTTTAAGTGACAGGATTTCCATAATATCATCTAATTGTAAGTTTGTATGAAAATCGTCCCAATTGACCCTAACCTGCCTTTTATGCATGTGTAACCATTTCACTTGTTCTCCCTTAGATTTGAATCTCTGGGGGCTCCCACGGAAACAAGGTCAAAGTCAGACCATGGCCAGTTGGAGTGACTACAGATTCTCATCTCTGGGTTCATGCATTTTAGTCCAGAGGCTTTCTCTTTTCGTTTTCCTCCTCCTGCTCCCTTTTCATTTCTTTTTGGCTTCATTATACTTCATCTTTGATAGCATCTAAAATATCAAATAATACTTGTTCATGAAATACTACTTGAGATACTTTTTATTCCTACATTTAAAAAATACTATTTTCATTATAAAAGTCATACATTCTAATTGAAAAAAATTTAGAAAACTCGTAAAGTAGAAAGAACTATTTTAAAACTCTATTACATTCTCTATACTCATACCTAATCACTCATACATTTCCTTTTAGAGTTTTTTCTCTGCACAGAATGCTTCAAAAACAATGATAAAATGCATATATAATTTTGTACTCTTTTTTCCATGAGAATTTTGTGACAAACATATTTATACCATAGCGGTTAAGAACGTGGGTTTGAGTCAGACTGTAGGGGTCTAAATCCTGATTCTTCCACCTATTAGCTGTGTGACACTGGGTAACCATACAACACATCACCCAAACAGGAACACCTATGGGAGTGAAGGGGGACACTGTTCATGTTTAATCCAAGACACCAGGCACAAAGTGAGACTACCCCAGAATGGAAAGTTGCCCAACAAAGACTCAGTTTCCTCTCCAAACAAAAGATTAGTGTGACACTCAAATGACATAATTGAAAGATAGCACATAGCTTAGTGGGTGTGCAACAGATGGTGGCTACTCTTTTGGCCTTTATAAGCATCCTTTTTTTATGGCTTCGAGATACTCCACTGGAAGACACATTGCAGTTCCTGTCATATTTAGGAGCATCCTTTTGCAGTGTTCTGGTGCTTCTCCCTCTCTTCCTCCCTCTATCTCTCCTCCTGCCCCTAACTGATAGATTGAGCCATGAATCTTGCTCCCCAGTGGTCCTCACTGAGACTCTTGTGATGTCCCAACTCACCAGAGGGATGGCCTTGGCTCATCCCCATTTCACAGGGTACAAATCCTGAGGCTTCAAGGTCATACTGTTAGAAAACGATGGAATGGACAGACAAGTCCACTTATGCTTATTGTAGTTTCTGCCTATACCAAGTTTTGTAGTAATGACAATTGCCTCAAAGAAAACCCCACATCAAAGAAAATCAACATGAGTAACTCCTTTCAGAGAGAATCACAAAAATGACAGCTCTGTACAAAGGCCTCATAAGTCAGGCAAAAAGATGATACAGTAAAAGACAGATTGGTCTTCAGGGTAACCCAGTATGCTACGCCCTCCTCTAAAGAAATCAGTTCCAGAGCTCCAGAGACTGGAATCTATGTTCACCATCCAGACCTCTCAGACTAACTTTTATACTCTTTACCAAGCACCCAGTAACTCCCACAGCAGTGAGGCTCATCATTTGCTGTTGGATGCCCCGCTGCCTGCCCCCCACCCCCGCCCCCACAACCCGCATTGTGGGAGTGGTCAGGAAGATTTCTCTCTCTTTGGTTAAGGATGTGTGGTTTGAATACTAAAGACACACACCACATGCGCACAACATCTATACACATACAGTGTTGTTTCTTTGTGTGTTTTTTTAAATCTTTCTTTCTGCAAAATATAAGATCCTAGAAGGCAGAGACAGCATCATAATTACATTTTATCTCCACTGTCTGAGATAAGACATGACAGTAAATACCTTCAATAAATATTTGCCAAATAATGAACGCACGAGTGGAGAAAGGTAGGAAAGGAACCCTGTCTGTGGATGGACAATTTTCCTAGGATCTTCTAGCTGGTTATGAGCACACTGAGGATGACCATGATGCTTTTAATCAGAGAATATTGTTCAGAAAACAAAAGAGGATTCAGTGTTCTCTCTTCCCATTGGAAAAAGCTGTGTTCTACAAATGCCATTCCAAATATAGGACATGATGCATACCCCAATACTAACATATGCCATTTGAAGCTTTAACAAGACAGTCCTCCTTCAAATTTATAACAGTCTATGTTTAAAAACCTGACAAAACCAAAATGTGTTCTCCATAAATTATAGTGGCACCATTCCCGCTGCCGAAGTGAAGGTTGTGTCAGCATTTCCATTATTCTGTGGATCACTGTGTTTCAGGGTTTTAGTTCTTGGCTATAAAAATGCATCTTGGGTTTAAAACTGGCAAGGAACACCTCAGCCTTGGAACAAATTTGCTTCACCAAATTTTGAGAGCAAAGCCTATTTGTTTACTTCCCCCTTCATCGATGACTTTAGTGAAAACATCTACGAATTTCATTTTCAATTTTATCCCCTTTAAAAAAAAAAAATCTGAATAGTTTCAGATTTTTACTGAACAATAGTAAAATCTTGTTTTGGAGTTAGGAGAAGAAAAATATTTGTAAGCCTTACTTTAAACAAAAGATATTGTTCTGAAACTAGCTGCCCTCCTCCTCCCCACTCAGATTTCATTAAGGAAGGGTTAACAATGGCTTTATTTTGACATGGGAAAATCAGATGGCTACGGTTGGTGGTGAAATTTGATTATCTGATTAGCTTAATAACCTCTCAACAACAGATCTTATTCTGTAGCTATTTGTTAGGTATAATTTCCCATTGGCTTCCCGGAGAAATCATTTAGTATAATTGTTCATACACTTAATTAAATTTCTTTGGTTTTATTTAAGTATGTATTTATTTGTGGTCCCTTGGGTAAGTACCATTTTTCAATATGGTTCTTGATAGTGTTATCAGAATGCCAATTTTTAGAAAGGGGCTATAACTATTAATTTAGTTCAATGAAACACTTAAATGGCTTTAAAGAGGTGCTGATGCTCATCCATATGAATGACAGCTTTCCCTAAAAATTAGAAGTTACTTATCTGAGGTTTTATTGATTCTTTTTGAACTTTATACATAGATGCATATATATGTGCTTCCACCTTAATTATATTGTTTGGCTTTTCTCAATAAGCCCCTGTGCTTATTGAAGGCAGGGCAGGAAGAGACATAACTCATCACAGTCAGGGAGGGCTTCCCAGAGGAGGCAGTACCTGAGCAGAGCACCGGTGCAAGGGTAGACATAAGATAGGCTTAGAAGAGAAAAACGCAATTAAGAGAGTAAAACAGGAGATCCTCTTAAAGTAAAAGGTCAGATTATCACAGAGTAATTTATTTTCTAGGCTTAAGCAACATACAGTTTTGGGGTGGCAAGGGATATGCAAATTAATGGCTTATTACAGAGCCACTAAGGTGAATACTTTAAAAAAAAGAAATCAGGACTTCTGTGCTGTGAGATCACTATGGAAGCAACAGTAGCACGTGGCCCGGCCATGCAGGGGCTCTTTACTCTCAGCAGAGAATGTTGCTGCCACTCAAAGTCACCAGGGGCTGGAAGAGCTCCCGCTGAGACCCACAGCATCTGACAACACACATGCTCAGAACAGGGAAATGTGCGTTTTCAGGAGAGGGAGAGACAAACCTTTTGTTTAGCTAATTGGCACATCAGAGTGTGGGATACATGCGCTCCTGGAAGAATGGTGTCAGGTGTCTGGGGCTCAAAATCCTCAGTGCAGGGGATCAGAAGAAGGTCCCAGAAGCAGCTGTTTGTATTGAGGGTGTTCACGCTACTTTTTGCATTGGAAACAAATGATTGAAATTGTGCTGATTGGGAAAAAGTTGGGTTAGAAGGTTTAAAAGAAACTATGTACACAGTATGCTGCTGCTGCTGCTGCTAAGTCGCTTCAGTCGTGTCCGACTCTGTGCAATCCCATAGATGGCAGCCCACCAGGCTCCCCTGTCCCTGGGATTCTCCAGGCAAGAGTACTGGAGTGGGTTGCCATTTCCTTCTCCAATGCATGAAAGTGAAAAGTGAAAGTGAAGTCACTCAGCCATGTCAAACTCTTAGCAACCCCGTGGACTGCAGCCCACCAGGCTCCTCCATCCATGGGATTTTCCAGGCAAGAGTACTGGAGTGGGGTGCCATTGCCTGTACACAGTATATCTAACAATAATAATTATTATGAAAGGCAAGGCCTCAAGGTGATGAAGCTGTTCAGGTCAGGGTAACGATAGTGTTCTCAGCACCACCTTCCAAGGTATAACTGGGGAACAATTTCTCATGCACAGATCTGCAGGACTGAATAATAAGGAATAGTGGGTAATCACCACCTGGGGAAAGAGTGGGAACTGAGGCAACAGATGTTAAAGTTTAGCAGGTGCGTGGCACATGGGAGGAGAGTCAGTGGGTCAGTGTTCTAATGCCTGGGGCCAGGTTAGAGTTGAGTGCCGCAGGCTGTCCTTGCCACTCCCCTGGGGGAAGGTGGGAAGGCCTGAAAATGCAAGCTAACTGCCTTCACTCACTCCCAGGCCTTACTGTCCCAGAGTGGCCAAACCCACTCTTAAAACAACCAGCTGCCAGGGCCCCTGGGGCAGCAGGACAGAGGCCTCCCTGCCCCACCTGTGAAAAGCCATGCCACACCTGACCACTAGGAGGCAGAATCACATTATCTAACCCACTTACCAGCTCACTCTGGTGTCTGAGCAACTTTTTAAAATATGAATCTGTTGTGTCCAGGAGTAACCCAGGACCTTGGTTCATAGGGGTTAAGGAAAAAAAAAAAAAAAAAAAGAGCTTGTTTCTGAATTCTGGCTCTGCCACTTATTATCTGTGGGACCCTGGGGAAGTCACAACGCTTTTCAAGCCTAGGTTACCTCATCTGTAAAATGGGGGCAGCAGCAACCGCCCCTCAGGGTTGTTGTGAGGATTCAAGATGATGTCTGGCACATAATAGGCCCTTGCTAAATAACAGCTGGGGCTTCTCAGGTGGCTCAGTGGTGAAGAATTCGTCTGCCAGTGCAGGAGATGTGAGTTCAATCCCTGGTTGGGGAGATTCCCCTGGAGAAGGGAATGGCTACCCACTCCAGTATTCTTGCCTGGGAAATCCCATGGACAGAGGAGCTTGGAGGGCTACATGGAGTTGCAAAGAGTCAGACTGAGCAAAAAATAACAGCTATCATGATGTATGAAATGGCAGCTCCTCTGCGTCCTTAAAAGTCACTAGAATCTGCCTGCCCACATACACTGGAGCAGATAAAATCCAGTTTAGGCAGCTCAAGGGTAACAGAGTTGGAAACTTGAACCCTTGTTAGAAGCCCCCAGCTGCTCTCTTTGGAACACACTGGAAGAGATGGAGGGAAGCAGAGAACTCCGCGGGCCAACCATCCAGGCAGGACCCCGCCTGAGGAGTAGCAGTCCCCACTCTGGAAACCAGAAGAGCATGCCCTTAATCCTCGTGCTGGGAGAAGACACGAGCACTGTGTTCAGAGGAGGATTCAGGAGTCCCGGATTCTCTAGAGTCCATGAATACCCAAGGGTCCCTCGGGAGTGGAGGAGGGGAGCAGGGAGACCTCTGAAGAGAAAGGGTGAGCCTAGGTGGCCATGTGGCTGCTCTTCCCACTAGGGTGGCCCCTGAGGGTGTCCACCGCGGCAGCTGCTACTCTGCTGTCTAACAAATATTAGGGGCAGAAGAGACCTCAGGCCCCAAGGTGCCCACAGATGAACTCCATCTGACCCGTGTTTCCAGACCGCCTTACAGCTAGGGCTCCAGAAGGGGATTTGGAACACGGCCTTGGCACCACTCTGCCTTTCACAACTGTGACTGAATCTTGCTGACACAACCTAAATCACATCCCAAACCTAAACCATGAAGAAATGGGAAACGTAGCTCTTCACAGTCTGGTCTCTGAAGGACAGGAGGCCTCTCGGGAGAATGGGGGAGAAATGAGTGGGCTAGCCCACCCTATCCACCACGGGCGTCCGTGCTCAGCCCCTTCAGCTGTGTTGCATTCTTTGCGACCCTGTGGACCATAGTCTGCCAGGCTCCTCTGTCCATGCGATTCTCCAGGCAAGGGTACTGGAGTGGGTTGCCTTGCCCTCCTCCAGGGGATCTTCCCAGCCCAGGGATCAAACCTGTGTCTCTTATGTCTCCTTCATTGGCAGATGGGTTCCTGACCACTAGAGCGACCTGGGAAGCCCTATCCACCATAGGGGCCAACATTTATGAAATCCAGAGATTTCAGAAAAGTCCAGATTTTCAACTTTCCTTGAAAACTTGGAGGACCTGATAGCCATGAACACTCGCACTCCATTCCCAGTCTGCTGACACTGGGTGAGCTTCAGGCAGGCATTGTTCTCCTATTCCCCACCAGCCCCACCTGCTAGGCCCCTGAAGGCAGTGGAGTTTGCAACCCTCACCTTGGAGACTGGCTCCCTACTCTGGAGGATGCTTGGTTTGACCTCTTATCCTACAGATGAAGGAAGTGAGACCCAAGTGAATTTGCTCTTGGTTCCCTCGCTCATAGGCGGCAGAGGGGACCACAGAGCTCCTCCTGTCACCCAAATCCCTGACGCTCTCCTGTTTTCACCACGCTGTTCTACCTTCCTAAGATGTTGTGTCAACCCTGGCTTGTGTCAGGGAGGCTGAAAGCAGCATCTAAGGGATCTACCCTCCCTGTTAAGCTTGGCAGGTCTTCCCTTTGGGATGGCCACACAATATCCAAGGGTCCTAAACTTTCAAACAACAGTTAAATTGTGTTCCTCATTCTCTGTTTTAAAAGTCAGGGAAGGGTGTAACATATTCCCCACAAAACGATTAACATTTAATAAAAAAGCTTTAATGCCGTGGGGAAAATTAGGCTGGCCAGAATGGCTCATTCTCTGAGGGCTGCAGATGGCCTAGGTAAGACTAAAATTGCTCCTATCTGGAAAGCATCTTTAACTTACCCAAAGCATTTTCACATGTAGCAGTGCACTGTGATCGTCTTTATTTTATTTTTTAAAATCGTGTAAGTCTCCTGCAATGAAATCTGGTTTAAAAACCCAGTACATAAAAGAGATCAAAGCAGAGCAGTCTGGGGGAAGCTGGACTGGGGGACTTTGGATCCTACCTCCCCACCTGCAAATTCCCACCGGGAGGCACTGACTGCCAGCCAGGCCAGGGTTTCTCAACATCTCCCTCATTGGTCACAGAATCACCAGGGTTGTTGGGTAAAATGCAGATGCCCCAGCCTCTTACTGACCAGCTAATTCAGAATCTCTGAGCCCAGGCCAGGGAATCTGCATTTTAACAAACCCCCAAAAGTGATTTTTTTTTATGCTCACTGAAGCTTGAGCTAGGTTCTAGAGAACACAGCTTGTAAACTCACTAGTTTTCTTTCTGTTAGTTCCATGACAGGTCAAACAGATATTGTTTTGATTTTATAGTTGATGCTAGACTTGTCCAAGGTTGCACTTGAGCCCACGTTCTTCCATCAACTCATCCTGTGTGTATGCACAGAGCTGGGGTAAACACCTATGGTTCACAGTCTATCAAAGGTGGTGGTGGCACCCCCTTCTGAGGCCATCAAGGTGTCTCCAGCCTGTCCCCTTTCCTTCTCAGGGAAGGAGAAGTGTGTCCCACAGTGGACAGGGCCTGTCAGTCAAACGGCCCTGGATTTGACTTCTGACTCTGTTTACCAGTCAGGAAGCTCGATTTTAAGGACTAGAAGTATAGATGTAAATGGCCATACAGATTGAGTAACACCAGCATTTAATAAAATGGGAGCTGTTATTACTATTACTCTTAAAGATGGCCTTCCTGCAGAGAGGGCCCCATTCAGGCCCTCACCCTCCTGCATCTCTCTGAGTCAGAGCCTGGGTAAACAGATTAGGTTGTCCCCAGCAGCATAAGGGCTCCACAGGACACCGGGGGTCCCACGTGGCACTGCTAACCAGTATGTTCCGGGTCTGGAGCACAGATATTTAGGAGAAAGAGCCATCTCCATGAACCACAGGAGGATTAGTTCTCCTCTGTGGCTTGGGCCTCCGCCCTCCCCCCGGGAGATCTTTGTTTTGTAGATGGTTTATTGCATCTCTCATGGCACCTCTGCGGAGGAGTCTCTGCCCCCCCTTGAAATGGATTCTCTGAGGAAAGTGGGTCTTTGGATTCCTGAGGCTTCTGCGGGGCCCCAGGCGGCAGAGTCAAAGGGACCCAGGCTTTCCCTTAATCCCCTCTGAGAAGGTGGCCTAGGAGAGCCCCTGTACCCCTCCCTCCATGCCTAACAGGATAACTGTGAGAAGCACTGCCTTCTAGCCAGGGGCAGCAGTCCAAGCCGGTTCACCAGGCCATCTTACAAGGGCATCCCTGCCTGCTCAGAACCGTGCAGACACCTTTCCAGTGAACGCATGTCCCTGTTTGGAAGCCTTGCAAGGTAGTAAGGCTACTTCCCAAGATGTGACCCAGAGGGCAGGTGTCTGCTTCCAAGAAGATTTCTAAGATAGATGTGCTCAGAGAGTAGGCCACTGCTGGTCTTGAGAGAGATGACCCTGGGCTAGCGGAAGGAAGGCCATCTGGCCATGAGTCAGGGAGGGCTTGACGGGAAGGAGGCGAGGAGTAAGGGAGAGGATCCTGAGCATCCCCTGGTCCACTGTGGAGGAGTAGGGTCAGGGGCACCTCTGTAGCAGGAAGCTGACTGGAGGACTATCACCCATCACCTCTCCATCACCATTCTGGTCCCCCATCCCACCTGTACCCTCATCAGATCTCCCATGCACCCCTTCTCAGAGCACCTCTACCTTGCCTTGTGGACTCAACCCACTCATGAGCTCAGCCTTTGTGCTCCACGATGACCCCTCTCTCACCCCTCCCTGCCCCCACGGAGGTGAAACCCTCTCTTCTCCCTGCTCTCAGCCTGGTACCCTTCCAAGTTAAAACATTTGGAACTCTTTTTATGTGGTTCTATTGAGGAAATCATCCTAAAGGAGATCAGTCCTGGGTGTTCACTGGAAGGACTGATGCTGAAGCTGAAACTACAATACTTTGGCCACCTGATGCGAAGAGCTGACTCATTTGAGAAAACCCTGATGCTGGGAAAGATTGAGGGCAGGAGGAGAAGGGGATGACAGAGGATGAGGTGGTTGGATGGCATCACCGACTCAATGTACATGGGTTTGGGTGGATTCTAGGAATTGGTGATGGACAGGGAGGCCTGGCGTGCTGCAGTTCATGGGGTCACAAAGAGTCGGACATGACTGAGTGACTGAATTGAACGGAATGATCACCCTAGACTGAACTTATTATTGTGGTATTTCTACCACAGAGCCTGGCACACAGTAGGAACTTAATACATGTTTGATGAATTAACTGACTAGAAGGATGGAAATAAGCATCTCATAAATGTTTCCTGAGTGTCCCTGAGCCTGTGCCAAGTGCTGGGAGTGTATTCAGAAGTGCATTGAACAGACATGGGCCTGCTACCACGAACACTCCCAAGCACAGAAATAAATGCACACGTGTGACTTGGGGCAGGTGCTAAAGGTACCAATGCGAGGTTAAGAGAGTCAAGGACAAGGGGTTTAGTAAGACTATCAGGAGTACCGGAAAGTCCAGGTGTGGGAGATGGGAACAGAGGCAGAGGGAAGGGCAGGTGAGGGGGCCCGAGAAGGCAGACCTGGGCTCCTGGAAGAGCTAAAAGAGGACAGAGGTGAGCAAGAGGGAGAGACATGGAAGGGCCAGAAGGGTGAGGAGTCAGATCATCAGGGCCTTTTGGGAGGACTTTGCCCAGGACAGTTGTGGTTGACACCTGTTGTCCTGGGTGGTTATTAATAGCATCCCCTTTAACCCACAGAAGTTCCCAGTTTGAATTATAAATTGTAAGCTCACCCTTTTCATGGGCCACGTGAAGAGGTTTATATATATCCTGAGCTTCATGGAAAGTTAATGGAGAGCTTTAAGTAGGTAAATGGCATAATAGTCATTGAATACATGAATGAATGAGGATCAGAAAATCTTTCATAACAGAAACAAACAAACAAACAAAAACACCAAAGCAAACAGAAGATGAGATAAAAGATAATCTGAGAAGGAAGAGAACAAGTTCATAGCTGGGAAAAGCTAGAGGGAAGATCCCAAACATACTGGCTGGTTGGTTGGCTGGAGTGTTAAGGTGGGGAGCAGGGGAGGGGATATACCAGACAGCATCTTGAAACAAAGAACTAAACAGATTCTAGAAAAGAATAAAACTGGGCATTCTAAAACTGAGCAGCAAGTTGGAAAAACTGGGCCTCACTTGAAAAAAAAAATCTTTTTGGCAGCATGTGGGATTTTATTTCCCCAACCAGGGATTTAATTTTATTTTATTTCTACTGCAGGGGTCAGACCCACAGCCCTTGCAGTAGAAGCAGTGAATGGTAACTACTGGACTGCCTGGGAGGTCGCTGGGCTTCACTTTTTATTTGGCTTTGTGGGTGGAAGCTGGGCTTCAGGTAAACCTCATTTTTGAAGATCTTTTCTGAGCTAGGTGCTATCAGAAAGAAAAGCAAGTGCAAACTCAAGGCCTGATGAGAAAAGTGGAAATTAATATGTATAAATTATTACACACATTATTATATATGGTATAACATTACATATTGTCATTTTGTGAAGTTACATATGTATGTACATAGTTATTGTATGTAACATTGTACGTATTATATAAGTGGAAATAATATCAATGTATGGGAAATGAAATAGAAATAAGAGGTCTAGAGGAGAGTTGGGAAGCCAGCCATCCTGATGCCTAGGCTAGAGAAGCTGTGTATAGTAGGTTAGAGAGAAGTTGGGGAGGTGCATAAGAGTGATTTGAAGGGATAAAGGCTGATCTTGAAGGAAGGGTGGATGGGGAGGAGGGTGAAAGTATTCCAGATTAGAGCTGTGACGTGGTTAAAAGCCCTCAGGTTGGAAAACATCATAGTTTTAGCCTACATTTATTGGACGCTTCCTATCTGTCAGACTTATTCTAAGTGCTTTACAAATATCAACATTAGTCATTCAGTCACATCTGACTCTTTGCAATCCCGTGCACAATAGCCCACCAGGCTCCTCTGTCCGTTGGATTCTCCAGGCAAGAATCTGGAATGGGTTACCATTTCCTCCTCCAGGGGATCTTCCCAACCCAGAGACTGAACCCAGGTCTCCTGTGTCGCAGGCAGGTTCTTTACCATCTGAGCCGCCAGGGAAGCCCCTTACAAATATCAATCAGCATATTTAATTCTCATCATTGCTGTATGGAGTAGGTGCATTTTGTTCCCACTTTACAGGTGTGGAAACTTAGGCATTAGGGTTGCCGTGCTAGTCAGCCTTCCTTTCCCTCTCCCCGACCTGCCCTCTACCACCTAAGAGGATCCTCCAAGGTCTTGAAGGCAAACGCAGTGTGGAGTTTCAGGATTTTTAGGAGATGCAAGCATCCATGGAGGAGACCACTTATATGGTCAGGCAACACTGATGTTTGTCACGTAAGTCTGTGTAAACATATTCTATTATCATTTGTGCCAGCACTGCTCTCTTTAATTTTAAAATATTTTATTTTTATGTAGCTAATAACCAAAATTGATATAGTATTTCACTAGCAAAATCAATATAAAAATAATGGCTGTTTTCCTACCAGCAAGGTGGTTAGGACACAGTCACAAGGCAATAATATTGCCTGCATTCCTGGGCAGAGCCACAGCATGAGTGTTGGCAAATGCTACAGACTACAACCATCATTTTTTTACCTGCCTGGCAATCAAACCACAGCCAGGTTAGCAGCAGCCTAGGATTGAACCCAGGTAAGTCTGACCCCAGAACCTGAACTAGCTACTGTTGTTCTGCTGCTGTCGTCGTTTAGTCGGCAAGTCGTGTCTGATTCTTTGCAACACCATGGACTTCAGCATGTCAAGTTTCCCTGTCCTTCACCGTGTCCTGGAGTTTGCTCAAACTCATGTCCACTGAGTCATCAGTTCTTTGGCTCTCAGAATTCTTGATGCTTTCAACGTGTTCTATTGTTCTGTGGTTAAGACAGTGAGTTATTAGAGTTTCAACTATTCCACCAGTTATTTAGAATCATTATCTTTTCTTTTGAGCAAACCAAGATGCTTTGTGTTGGTGGTGGTGGTGGCTACTCTGTATTGTACTTGGAAAATCCAATCTTGAAACCTGTATTGGTGGAAACTCTTGGCTCTGTGAAGTTAGATGGGCATGGATTCAAACCCTGACTTGCCAGTTCTATGATGTCTGGCAAGCCACTTATTCTCTTTGTTTCTCAGTCTTTGCATCTATAAAATGGGTACAGCAATACCCTTTGCTGGATTATAGATAGGATTTGAGATGATGAATATGCTGCTGCTGCTGCTAAGTCACTTCAGTCGTGTCCGACTCTGTGTGACCCCATAGACGGCAGCCCACCAGGCTCCCCAATCCCTGGGGTTCTCCAGGCAAGAATACTGGAGTGGGTTGCCATTTCCTTCTCCAATGCATGAAAGAGAAAAGTGAAAGTGAAGTTGCTCAGTCTGTCCAACTGTTAGCGACGCCATGGACTGCAGCCCACCAGGCTACTCTGTCCATTGGATTTTCCAGGCAAGAGTACTGGGGTGGGGTGCCATTGCCTTCCCCGGATAATGAATATAGCACACTGGAATGTAGCAGCATCTCCATAAATAGCAGACATTGCTATTATAAGCAGTATCTAGAGAATTTCTGCAAAAGTTCGCCGAGTCCCTCCTCCTCTTTTGAAGTAGCAAGTCTGCCACAGAGCCAGTTATTGTCACTGTTTGTGAGGCAGGCTGTAGGGGAGACCACTCTTATCTTCTCCGTTGAAGGGTTCCTTCTCCTTTGGAAAACAACTGGCTGCTTGAGCCAGAGGCGGGCAAGACCATCATCTTCCACAATTTGTCATCAGACTTGATGGATAGTATTCCCAAGTTAATGCCATAAATGCTGTTTGGAAATTACAAGTCCATACTGCTGGTGGTCCAGCCAAAAAGAGAATTAATTTATAATCATGAATATAAATTTCAAAGATAGTATTATTGTCATTCAGGGTTTGAGTTATGGTACATATGGGGAGTGGCTTCTAGAATAGAAAACTATGTCGCTATAACTCAGTGTAATTCCAACGACAATGGTTATATCTATCACTTTGTTATAAATCAATCGATATCCTGTATTAAGTGAACAGTCCTCGCCTCCTCAGCTGCACAGAGGGGAGTGGCAGGGAGGCCTCAGAGCTTTGTTTAAGGTATTGCCCGCCATGCTGACTCATGCCGACAGGAAGGCAGAAAAGAGATGCTTCAGAAATTCTTGCATGAACTCCAAATACCTTGGTCCACCGGACAACGTGGCCAGATCTATAAACATTTAAAAAAGTGAATGACGTACCCAAGGGTTTAAAGATATGCCTTTTGCTTGCATTTTGTCTAAAAGGACTACATTTTCAGAACTGGGAATTATTTACTAATTGCAGATAGTAATTCTGACTGAAACAGCATCAATCCCAGAAGAGCCAGTGTGCATTTGAAGGCCTCTCTAAATGCCATGAATCAGGCAGTATATCTTTCCTGTTAATCTATATTGGTTCCCTCCCAAAGGCAATTGACCCTGGGGAAAGGTAAAACAGAAAGAATCTGAGCACCACTGAGCTAGCATATAACTGGCTTTGAAAGTGCACTGCTGGGGAGAAGAATGCCGAAATATCACAGGGAGCAGTAGCTTGAGGAGAAAAGAAGATGGTTTGAAGTCAGTGGAAAGTAATTTTGCCAAGTGCAGAGTTATCTAGTTAACCTATTGTTCAACATAATGAAAAAGCAGGGCTATTCGGGAGTGTGTTACAGTGTGTAGTTTGTCAATTACCCAATCAGGGGGCATTGTTCATTCAGCCAGGATGGAGGGCATTACCCATACTATTTTATTACTATTAAGCCTCAACTTGGCATATTTTTATATAGACTATAGGGTGTTTAATAGCCATGCAAAACTAAGACTTTCTTCATCCGTTTTGGCCTAAGTCCATTGTCACTGGGCTACATTAGCGTTTTCCCTGCAATTAGAGTGTTATAATATGCAGGACTTAGACTTAAAGTGATGAGGAGGTAAGGGTTATAAGAACTGTGGTGGTCCCTCAGTTTAAAAAATGGTCAGAACTGATAGAATAGGATGGAAGAAAACAGCCTAAGAGGCTATGGCAGCTGCTGACCAAAAAATCTAGAAGGCATCTTACCCTCTGTGTAAAAAATCTGCATTTACAATGTTCTGTATATACCTGAAAATCTCCTTCATCCCCAAGACATCTCTGCATTTAAAGAGAGTAGATTGGAAAAGCCTTTTAGGAAAAGCTGTGTTAAATCACTTTAGCACAAAAGAGACTTAAAATCATCCTTTTTTAAAAATGTAATTAAAATTTTTTTATTTTTGATTTAGGAAGTTCTTATTAAGGTTGGTCAACCATCTCATTTACAAATATCACTCCAGAGCATACTTAATGTATGACTACTGTTAATTATTGGAAGTCCTACAAACTGTTTTAAATTTAGAAATGTATATATTCTGAGTTCTTTTCTGAAGAACAGAGTACGAATTTCCTTAATAAAACATTTCTCCCCTTGTACCAGAGGTAAGCTGTTCAGAGGTGTCAAATATTTTTTGACTTTGATAAAAATGTACTGAGGGTCAAGATCATCTCTTAATAGTTCACACTTCTATTTAATAACCTGCCTCAGTGTCAAAAGACACCCCCATCCTATCGCAGTTCCAGGAAGTATTATGCACTGCCGTCCTACCTCGGGATGCTCATCAGCCATGTCCATGTTATTCCATATTCGGTCCATTCCAGAGAAAGGCTAAAGGAGACAGAGGGTACAGATCTTGTTAGGTGCAGCCTCTGACACTATCACTATCAATTGTCTTTTGCTGGGGATGATCATCACCTCAATTATCTAGTGTCCAGCCTACCTGATAGGTTTTTGCAAACTATAACTCTTCTGTCGATGAGCATGGAATAATGACAGCCAGGGGCAAATGGACAGAATACAAAAGAGATAAACCGGGAAGTAAAATACGTAAGTCTATCTCTGCATATAGACATTCAATATGCTTTTGGTACCAAGCGACCCAACATAATATATAGCCAGTGGCTTCTTTGCAGGCTTGTTGAGATTATGCTAATATGCTAAGTAAATTAGATAGAGCTGTTGGCTTAAATATTTTTCCCATTTTGTCATTTCAATGGAAATATGCTAAATATTTAAAAATATTGCAATATGCCAAATGAACATAAATATATAGAATTTTTCTCAGATCATTGCATTTGGAATTTATAGGAAAAACAATTTCAAAGTTAAATAGGGACCCTTTATTTAAGGGAAGATATATTTTACTAAATGATTCCAATTGAAATTCAATTTCAAATTGAAATCATGAATCAAGGAGAAAAGTAAAATACACTGGTAAAGTATGCCGAGGCATCACAGCAGTACGTATTTTTAGCCCTACACAGTTTCACACAACATGAGAAAATAGATTTTAGCACACTATTAATTGAGGTTTTGCCAGTGTGTGGTTCAGGAGGTTAATTTGAAAAGAATACATTAACAATATATTTATAGCATTTAAATAAATTAAAATTACACTTCACACATCAATAACACAGCTGTTAAATAATATTTTTATTCTATGTAAATCTCATCCATTCATCTCAGTTGTATAATAAATGACCATAATTACTGAGCTTCATTGGGAGGAAGGTCATTGGTAATCCTGTAATTCCTCATTGGTGTAAAGAGAGAAAACAGAACTGTTTGTGATGAATGTATTCAACCTTTTGCATACTTTGGTACTTCGAACTATGCATTAAAATGCAGTCAGAAATTAAGTTCTTCACTTTCACAGCATTTTTAATCTGTGGTGCTGATTTGTGTGTGTGTGTGTGCAACAAAGCCTTCTTGAAGGGCTTCCTTGGTTGTTTCTGTCTCGCTGAAGGTGTGCGTGTGTGTGTGTATACATGTATATACCAAAGAGCATGCCACCACATTCAGCTGTCCTATGTTACATAAATTCAGCTTCATAAATCCAGGAAATCTTTTCTGTAAAATTTCTTGAATTTTCACTGCTTCATTTTACTTCTAAAAGGAAGCATGATTTTCATGTTCCCCTCAAACTGCAGAATTCTAACCATGAATTCAAATTCTCAACCTGGTTTCTAGATGAGCTCTTACTTCTGCATATCTCTCTTTTCAGGTCACCTGGCAATTTTTTTTTCCTTTGAAGAATCTTTAGCTATAACTTGGAAGAGCTTTAGTTGTAACCTCATTCTCATCCTCCTTTAATGTGAGGATGAAACCTGTTTTTCCGGGAGGGACTAAAGATATGTAGAAGTAAATGTGAATGCTAAAAGTAATGGACCAATGATAAATAAATTACAGAGAAGGTAATGAATTAAGACATTAACAGTGATAGCTATGGTTTAAATTATCTGTATCCCCTGCTTCCTTCTAACCCTAGAGACCAGGTACATTTTCTGTCTTTTCCAGGAGAGACAATGCTTGGGTTTTGCATATGGAAATAAGAACAAATGACTGTTAATTCCTAATGAGAAAAATATCAAAGTGAGTAGGATTCCCTATGTGTGCTGAAAGGGCTTGTAATTGAAAGGTCTTCAGAAAAAAAGGGTTCTAAGCAAAGGGAATTCCTTTTAATGAAACTTGGATTTAGTCCCATTATTCTAATAAAGTGTAATCAATTGGTGCCGACAATCCAAAGGTCTAGTTCAACCTCCGATTAGATCTTGGTTGTTTTTAAGATGATGGGCATGAGGAAGGGAAACATGAGTTAATAGGCTTTTAGGTCAGTGATCCACACTTCCTGAAGCGAGCTGGGAATTTTGAAGGAGGGCAATTTGGAAGCTGTCTTAGCATAAATCTAAAGCAAGGCTCTGACTGTCAGGGGGGAGCCAGGCCCTCAGCATTCCCCAAGACATGCTTTGAGCCGATTCTACTCTTAATCCAATTTACTCAGCCGAATAAGTCCCACTGCTTCAGCTTGCCAACAAATTAAAATCCAGCTTCATAAAAACACCTTGAATTTGGAAGGTATTGGCTGGCCCACTAGACTTGAAACTTCATTTATTCTGGCTAACTTCTCAATTATCTTCCCAGCAGTGGAGATGTGTAAAAGTGCAAAAATCAATAGGGTTCTATTCCCATTCTATTGGAAAGGGAAAAATTAATGAGATAGGACACTCTCTTAATCAGAAATAAATGTTTTAATTCAGATAATGACATAGTTTTCCCTCGCTGAAGGATGACAAATGCTGGGCTGCGCCCCCAGCAGAAGCAGTTTCAATTTTATTGTAAATATAAAAGGTATTGATCGGTGAGATGTACAAACCCCATTGCTTACAAAAGCCATTCAGGGGGACTGGGAAAACTATTAAGCACTGGGTCAGAAATCAATAAACAACACTGAAATGGAGCAGAGGTCGCCCTAGGCTTTGTGGCATCTTTGAAACCCAAGTGGCTGGAATGGTGACAGAAATGTCTCTTGTGGAGCAATGATGGGGATGAAGAGGGTCAGATGTTTAATCTCTTCTGAGGTCTGACAGGTCCTGGGAACAGAACTAATGCAGTCTTTCATGCTGTCTTTGATTTAAATACATGCTGATTCATCCCCTTGCTGACAACTGTATTTATCGGCTTTGGGGGAGCCCACTCTCATTGGCAGGGAAGAGACAGGGTGCATTTGGAAGTCAGAGTTCTTGTGTTTATGCAAATCAGCCACACCTTGATTCACCCTCTCTCTCCTCAGGGGGGAAAAACAAACCTACACCAAAACTTCTTTTAAACACACCGATAGATGGGGGTACAGTCTGCGAGACTGAACCTCACATTAGAGCAATTACAGGGCAGATGATAGAGCATGAAGTATTTTTTGTAACAGCTGACTAAATGTAATATTTCTCCTTTTGGGTTTTTAATTTTAATGCTTGCTTTAAATTCAAATGTAGTTTAGGCTTCCTTTTTCTGAAGTCCTTTATCATGGGTTAATATTTTCAACAGTCTCCAGAACACCCTCCTTT
Source organism: Oreotragus oreotragus (assembly GCA_006410675.1). Lineage (NCBI taxonomy): Eukaryota > Metazoa > Chordata > Mammalia > Artiodactyla > Bovidae > Oreotragus > Oreotragus oreotragus. The sequence goes on from SJYX01015956.1 coordinate 124,676, forward strand.
CACACAAGTTATTTGGGGGCAAAGAGTTTATAATTTATAATTTTCTTCTTCCCAACCCACCCCTCCTGCACCCACTGCACTGGGTAGTGCACAAGTGGTTTTGAAGTTAGAAGATTAAGCCAGATTAGAGATCATCCTCCTGATCTGACTGCCGTTGGCTTGAATTTTTAAATAACATCAAGATAGTCATTGAACTAAAACACACATTTTATTGCTGAAAATTCTAGCCAAGAAATACCCAGAGTGAAGAAATATTACGGAAGAGAAGAGGTTCCATGCATGTATGTGGAATCCAATTTTTCTAATAAGACATTGATTTGAAAGGTTTAAAGCTGAGTATTGAAACTTCTAACAACATCATTTCAGAAGCAGAGGGACAAAGCCTTCCCTCCCCAAAAATGCCAGAGCGACGCCTTATGTTACTCTGCTCCCATCTTGACACGGATATGATTATGAGATTGGTGAGGGTCAGGCTGCCCATCAGCAGGTGAAGTGTTCAGCTGCTGAGGATTTGAGTTTCATCTCACCTCAGATATTATGTCAGTTTCGTGTCATTTTCATCCCTGAGAATGATTTGAGAGCGCTCCTTGTCCCCTGTTATTGCGGTCACTTGACCTCAGATGTAACTTCTGTCGAATACCATCATTTTAACAAAGTTGAGGAGTTGTGCATCCCTAGCCAGAGCTGACCTTTCCAGCCTGCCGCTCCCCAGTTGGCTCCGACGGCAGATTTTACTGCCCCCTCCATTCCCAACAAATGAATGTTAAGGCCTCAATGAATTGGTTCACATGGAAAGTTATAGTTTTTCATTGCCATGAGCATTTTTAAAATTGGATCCCCCCCTTTGTATTTGGCCTGTGGTACTGGTATTTTTCTTTTTGCATTTGGATGCTCAAACACAGAAAACTACTTTCTGCTGAAAAACAATATTCTGGCCCCCTAATGGCAATTCTGCAGCTGTTGCCTAAAACAGAGATGACATGCCATGAGTTTTTGTCAGGATACATATTCCCTGTTCCCTCAGTTCCTTGCCTTTCTGTGCCTTGTCTCATGTCCCAGCATTTCTAAGTTTTCCTTAAATTTACAAGAAGAAGAAAAGTAATTGGGTCATCGTGATTTTTGAAAGCTCTCAAATTAGAATGTGTGTGCTAAGCTTCAACCCTATGGTCTGTAACCACCAGGCTCTTCTGTCCACGGAATTCTCCAGGCCAGAATACTGGAGTGGGTTGCCATTTTCTTCTCCAGGGGATCTTCCCAACCCAGGGATCGAACTCACATCTCTGGCATCTCCTGCACTGGCATGTAGGTTCTTTATCAGGAGCACCACCTGGGAAGTCCTGTGGCTTTCTGTACATACTGCCAATTGATTTGATGAAGAGATTGAGATTGAAAGAGAGAGAGAGAGAGTGTGTGTGTGTGTGTGTGGATGAGAGAGTGTGTGTAATGGGGAAAGACAGTTGAGAAGAGTCCCCTCTGGAGCCGATAGAATAGACTGTGTCACATTACCTTCCACCCCTTCAGGAGTCACTGTGTCTCGTGTGTCTGACTGCCCCACTTCCTGTGTAGAGAGCTCCACCTGAGACGGTGTCCGCTCCTTTGGGAAGGCAGTGTGGTGGGACAGAAAGAACACCGGCTTTGGATTCAGAAACCTGGTCTCAAATTCCACCCTCAAACCATCTAGCTGTTTTATTTTGAGAAAATTACTTGGCTTCCCTGAGCCTCTGTTTCCTCATCTGTAAAATGGGCACACTTCTCACCTCTAAGGGATGCTATGAAAATGAAAAGACAGTGTATATGAGGCAGTGCCTGGACATTGCAGGTACTTAACAAATCATAGGATTGCTATTGGCACATTGAGAAACAGAAACTCCAGCACTGGATATTATTTTTGTTCCTTCACACTTTATCTTTCTAAGAAGATAACTTAAGAGTTAGTATTAGCCATCTAGAAATTTCTTTAAGCAGGTTTCTGGATGCCAGTTAGGAAGGGTGGGATGAAGCACTGGAGGCAGAAGAACTGGTTTGTAAACTGTAAAGCAAAGTTTTAGGAAACTGGGTGGGTTTGGATCAAGGTCAGGGGCAAGGCCAGAGGATGGGGCAGTGGCCACATGCTGAAGGGTCTCCAGGTCCCTGCTAAGAAAATGAGAATCTATCCAGCAAGCAGTAGGGATAGGAGTCCAGTTACCTGCATTTAAGACTTTCCCACCAACTTTTATTCCTTATTTTTATATCATGCATTAATAAATTGTTTGATATTATCACATTTCTATAGTAGGTCTGAGAACACGTGTACAGTATGAACTGTTATTAAAATGGAGAAAATTTGCACAAAAGCAACAACATAATTTTAGTATTCCTGTTTTTTATATAAAGTTATATTTTAAATTTCATGGAATCATAAAGTAGAATGCTAGAGATGCAAACTAACCAACACCATTAGTTTCTGATGAGGAAACCGAGACCCAAGAAATTCACCTTGCCCAAGGACACGACAGAAACCTTTACAGCTACTCTCTTTACGCACTTCTTCTGTTTCAGACATTGTGCTGGGCCCTGCGTCTACACTGCCCTTCATACTTAACAACAGTCCGCACAAAAGAGATCGTATCAAACCATTACAGAGATAAGTAAAGCGAGGTTCAGATACCTTGAGAGCACACAGCTAATTAAGTAATGATTAAAATTCACTCTTCATTGTTGTTGTTTAATCTCTAAATTGTGTCCAACTCTTTTTGACCACGTGGCCTATAGCCTACCAGGCTCCTCTGTCCATGGGATTCCCCAGGTAAGAATACTGGAGTGAGCTGTCATTTCCTTCTCCAGGAGATCTTCCCAACCCAGGACTGAACCCTCATCTCCTGTGTCTCCTGAACTGAGGATTCTTTACTCACTGAGCCACCTGGGAAGCCCCAAATTCACTTTTAGCTGGATCCAACGCGTGAGCTCTCCTCAGCGTCCCACATGGCGACAGAGAACAGGACCTAGAGCCAGGGCGCCTTCCTCTCAGCCCCGTTTGGCAGCTGTCAAGCTTTTCTCAAGTCTATTCCCGATTTAAGCCAGGCCAGCACTGAACCGGTTTCTTCATGTTGGTCCACAAAGAACTACATTTATAGTTTTCACCTTTTGGGCAGATGTTGATGTTGTGAGTTTCTACTAAGGAATAGTTTTGCGCAGAATGCATTGTTTGTGTGGAGATTTTGTTTCATCACAGAGTGCCCTCATTATGAGGAACCCAGGAGAAATTCCTGCCTGGTCCCAGTCAGAATTAACTGAGTTTTACTAAGTATTTGACCTGTGAGCACGTTGTGACATGGATGCTGTAAATTGTACGGCTGATCAGGGTTCCCTTTCGTGCTGGTTGTAGAACACTCAGATCCAAATGTGAATACCACACAGACAGAGGATGCAGGGCTTTCCATCTGCATTGCTGTGTTATAGTCTCCTGCCTGCACGAGATCCCTCCCAGCCCTGGCAGAAGGAGAAAGAAGCTTAGAAGGTATAAACTCCTTACACAGAGCAATCACCCTGGGAACACTGCAGGGCCCAGGTGGGGATGTGCAAGAGATGGAACGGTTCCCCACTGTCCCGTCCAAATGAACTAGGATGCTGTATCCATCCTACCTAATTAAGGAGTGCTTGAAAGCAGGGCCTTTTTCTTGATTTACAAACCCTCCTCATCATCATTTATAGTGCACTGATATGTGAAGGCAGGGAGGAGAGACACTTAAGGGAAGATGGGTATTTCCTTAGATGACATTGGTGGGGGCAAGTGTCACCTTCACACAAGCACCTTCGCTCAGATGGCTTGTTAAGAGTTTGGCAGCTGCGGATGGAACACGCTGTACTTATTGACAAGGCACTGAGCTATTATCCATACTGGTACAGGAATTCAAGGACGGGACACAGATCAAGTGAGCCCATCTTCAACACTTGCTAAAAGACAGTCCTGCTGGTGGTTTCCATGCATATGAAATTAGGGAAACACAATTTCATTCACGCATTCATTTGTATATTCTTTCATCCACTCATTCATTTTGACGAACTCTGCTAATTGAGTTCTTTGCGGGACTCTAAAGATAAAAGAATGAGCAAATAGACATGGTCCCTGCTCTCATGCAAGCTATTTTAGATAGATACAGGGATGTAGCTATCTGAAAGAAAAAAAGTCCAGAAACATAAAAAGGAAAAATTTTGTCTTGTTTTTTTTTTTTTTTTTTTTTAAAGGGGGGAGGTAAAAATTTTGAACTCTGGTTGCCGTATCTTCCATTGGCTTAAAGATATTTTTTTTGAGGTATGTGGAGGGGTACTTTCTCTGTGGGGTAGAGGAACCAAGGGTAGCATCTAGAAGTGAGAAAGAAACTATCTTTTCCCACATGGGTCCCATGCTCCCTGGCTGAGAGGGACCAAAAAAGAGGGTCAGCCTTCTCCTGGGTCTTAATGGACCTTCCAGATCATTGCAGGGTCATTCTCTCATCAATATTCAAAGTCTTGGCAGTTGGTCTCCTACCACCCTTGGTAAAAGACTTCCAGAATTCACTGACTTAGAGAAATATCTGCCATTGGCCACTTAGTTTTAACCATTTCATCCATCTTCCTCAAGGAATTCATTCCTGAAACATTGACTGTCACAACTATTAATATCATTATTCCCCAATTTGACCTTCTCAATCCTCCTCTGCACCATGTATCAGCATATATGTCATATATGCCAAAACCATACCCAAAGACACTGGGGCAACTCTGTCCCTCCTTCAGGGTGGGCTCCTAGTTCTGATTACATCCTCCTTACCTGTTGGGGTGAGTTGAATGATGCCCCTCAAAAGATGTATCTATACAACATGTGAATGCAAGTTTCTTCAGGTAGTCTTTGCACATGCAATTGATTTAAAGATCTTGAAATGAGATAATCCTGGATTATCAGGTGTAGCCTAAATCCAATGACAAGTATCCTTAATAAGAGAAAGGTAGAGGTAGATTTGGGACACACAGAGGGGAGGGTCATGCGAAGACAGAGAGAGACTGGAGTTATGCAGCCACAAACCAAGGGATGCCTAGAGCCACCAGCAGGTCGAAGAGGCAAGGGTTCACCCCTAGAGCCTTTGGAAGGTGCACATCTCTGCCTATACCTTGATTTCAGACTTCTGGCCTCCAGGTCTGGGAGATAATGAATTTCTGTTTGTTTTAAGCCAGGTTTGGAGTAATTTGTGAAGGCAGCCCTGGGAAATGAGCTCTCCTGTCATTTCCCCTGACTTCTCCAAAACCTCACTTAAGCCAGAGCCTTCAAAACCTCCTTCTTTACCCATTTCATTCTGTTGACTCTACTCCCATCCCCACCCAGCCCTCACTATCCAGCCTAGACACCTAACCTTGCCCACACTCCAGATTCTCATTCCTGCTTCAAATAGGTGTCAACCCCACACTCGGGTCACCAGCCCTCCTTGTCTCCCTCGGTTCTTACTGTCCTGCTAGAGAGACAAATGAAGGTTCAGCACCCCAAAGTTCATATTATCAAAATTCAACTCGTTTTCCAGGATTAAGAATATTTCCCCTTCTTACTTTCCAATCAGAAGCTCTCTGGTTTAATCTTATATGGGAAGACGTAGCCTACCTGGCAAGTTCTTGAACATTTCCCAAACCCCACATCAAAATCTCTCTCATGCTTTGCTTTGTTCTCAGTGGAGTTTTCTCTCAATTGAAAAGAACCATTCACTTGACCCTGCTGGCCCATTTATTCACTATTTTCTGTGTTTCCTTCCTTTATTGTAGAATTTCTCAGGTGAGTGATTAGTGCCAACTACCTCTATTTTTATCTTTACCCGTAGCTTTCAAAACGTTCTACAGTCTGGATTTTTCTTTACTGATAGCTCTCTCTGATTTGTGGCTGAAAAAAATTTACCTTCTCTTATCCTGATTAACAAAACAAAGCAAAACAAAACATTTCAGGTAATTCTGTTGCTCTTCTCAACTCTCCACAAATGACTTTGGGATATTGCACTATACTGGGATATTGCACTATACTGAATCAACTGTCCTCTCTCCTACCCCTCTATTCCCTTATTTGCTGGCTTCTCCTTCTTCTCATGTTTCCAAGGTCATTTCATTAAACTTCTCCTCTTATATCTTATACAATTCCTCAGAAAGCCACATTTTATGATTGCAAATATCACATCACTACTTCTTATCCCTAAATTTTGATCCTGTTCTTTCCTCACACCCAGTTCCGGTCCATGTCATTGCCACTTGGATATTTTTGAACTAATGTCTCACTACTAAATCAAACCAACTTCTCCATCTGATTTCCTCTTCCCAGACTTTTCTTCGTCTTCTTCACCCTTGGACTTACTCAGATACCAAGTGCTACCAGCATTTTCAATAAAGTTTTGCTCATGTAAGGTGCCTCTCTCTCTCATTTTATTGAGACATAACTGACATTATATTGGCTTCAGGCAGTCCATATAATGATTCAACATTTGTATATATTGCAATATATGCAAATAACAATAACTAGACCCAGTTGATCTAGTTAACATCTGTCACCATACAGAGTCACAGAATTTTTTTTCTTGTGCTGAGAACTTTTAAGATCTACTCTCTTAGCAACTTTCAATTATGCAATATAATATTATGAACTATAATCACCATGCTATACATTATATCTCCTTGCCTTCTTTACTTTATAACTAGAAGTCTGTATTTTTTGACTTCCTTTTTGACTTCCACTTTGCCCATCCCCCACCCCATCTTTGGCAAACACCAATCTATTCTCTGTGTTATGAGCTTGTTTTGTTTTTTCTTAAAGCTTTCACATATAAGTGAGATAATATAGTATTTGTCTTTCTCTGTCTGACATACTTAGTAGAATTCCCCACAGGTATCTCCATGCTGTTGCAAATATTTAGACTGGTGCAAAAGTAATTGTGGTTTTTGCATTGTTGAAATTTGCTATATATGATACTGGAATACATTCTTAAATGTGATTATGTTATACATCATTTTAGTGTGCATTTCTCACTTTAAATTTTTTGGCTAATTACTTGTTATTTCATATTTATTTTAAACAATGGAAATGATGTTAGGCAAAAAGCAAATTTGACCAATTTTTTTTATTAGAGTTTAAAGTGGGTCATAAAGCAGTGGAGACAACTTGCAACATCAACAACACATTTGGCCCAGGAACTGCTAATAAATGTACAGTTCAGTGTTAGTTCAAGAAGTTTTGCAAAGGAGACGAGCACCTTGAAGATGAGGAGCATAGTGGCCAGCCATCAGAAGCTGACAACGATAAACTGAGACCAGTCATTGATGCTGACCCTCTGACAACTACATGAGCAGGTGCTAAAGGGCTTGTCAGCCATTCTACAGCCATCCAGCATTTGAAGCAAATTGGAAAGGTGAAAAGGCTCGATAAGTGGGTGCCATGAGCTGACTGAAATTTTTTTTTAAAAATCGTCATTTTGAAGCTTCCTCTTCTCTTATTCTACACAATATCAACAACCCATTTCTTGATCAGATTGTGATGTGTGACAAAACGTGGATTTTATGTGACAACCAGTGAAAATCACCTCAGTGGTTGGACCGAGAAGCTCCAAAGTGCTTCCCAAAGCCAAACTCACACCATAAAAGGTCCTGGTCACTGTTTGGTGGCCTCCTGCTGGTCTGATACAGATTTCTGAATTCTGGTGAAACCATTACATCTGAGGATTATGCTCAGCAAATCAATGAGACTGCAATGCTGCAGCTGGCAAAGGCCAACAGAAAGAGCCCAGTTCTCCATGACAACACCCAACTCATGTCACATTACCAATGCTTCTAAATTGAACAAACTGGGCTTTGAAATTTTGCCTCATTCACCATATATACTTGACCTCTCACCAACCAAGAGCATCTAGACAACTTTTTGCAGGGAAACACTTCCACAATCAGCAAGATGCCGAAAATGCCTTCCAAGGCTTTGTCAAATCCTGAAGCATGGAGTTTTACACTACAGGAATAAACAAACTTCTCATTAGCAAAAATGTGATGATTATAATGGTTCCTGTTTTGATTAATACAGATGTATTTGTGCCTAGTTATAATGATTTAAAATTCATGATCCAAAATTGCAATTACTTTTTCATCAACCTAATAGCAAGATTTTGTTCTTTTTATGGCTGAATAATATTCCATCATATATGTGTGTTGCATGTGTGTATACCAATTGTCTTTCTCCATTGTTTTTATATTGAGTTGTATGAGTTCTTTCTGTAGTTTGGATATCAACCCTTATCAGATATATTCTTTGAAAGTATCTTCTCCCATTCCCAAGATTGACTTTTCATTTTGTTGATTGTTTCCTTCATTGTGCAAAAGCTTTTGGTGTGATGTTATCTCACTTATTTATTTTGCTTTTCTTGTCTTTGCTTCTGGTGTCAAATCCCCCCCCCTCCCCAACAAATATTGCTAAGACCTATGTCAGGGAGCTTATTGCCTAGGTTTTCTTCTAAAAGTTTTATGGTTTCAAGTCTAACATTCAAGTCATTAATCCATTTTGAGTTAGTTTTTGTGTATGGTGTAAGATAGTGGTCTATTGATTCTTTTGTATGTGGCTGTCCAGTTTTGCTAATACCATTGGAGAGACTGTTCTTCCCCCATTTTACATTCTTGGCTCCTTTGTCAGAAATTAATTGGCCATATATGCATGGGTTTATTTCTTGGCTTTCTATTCTGTCACATTGATCTTTGTGTCTGTTTTTATGCCAGTACCGTACTACTTTGATTATCACAGCATTGTAATATAGTTGGAAAAGAGGGCACGTGTCGATTCCAGCTTTAATCTTCTTTCTCAAGATTCTTTGACTATTAGAGATCTTTTGTGGTTCCATCCAAATTTTAGGATTATTTGTCCTACTTCTGTGAAAAATGCCACTGAAATTTTAATAGGAATTGTACTGAATCTGCGGGTGGCTTTGGGTAGTAAGGATTTTAACAATATTAATTCTTCCAATCTACTAGCACAAAATCTTTCTATTTACTTGTGCCTTCTTCAGTTTTTTTCATCAGTGTCTTACAGTTTTCAGTGCACAGGGCCTTTTACCTTCTTGCTTAAATTTAGTCCAGCTATTTTTTTAAAATACAATTGTGCATGGAGTTGTTTTCTTAATTTCTCTAGTAGTTTGTTATTATTCTATTAAAATGCAACAGATTTCTGTATTTTGACTGTGCATACTACAACTTTGGGGCTTCCCTGGTAGCTCAGGGGTAAAGAATTTGCCTGCCAATGCAGGAGATGGGGGTTTGATTCCCAGCTTGGGAAGATTCTCTGAAGGAAGTGGCAACCCACTGCAGTATTCTTGCCTGGAAAATCCCATAGACAGAGGAGCAAGGCAGGCTATAGTCCATGGGGTCGCAAAAGAGTTGGACACAACTTAGCAGCTAAACAACAACATTCTACAACTTTACTGAACTCGTTTATTCGTATGAATCATTTTTTGTTGGAGTTTTAGAGAGTTCTATATATATGCAGTACCCTGTCATCTGCAAATAGTGACCGTTTTGGTTCTTCTGTTCTAATTTGGATGCCTTTTTTTTTTTTTTTTTTTGCCTAATTGATCTGGATAGAATTTCAACAGTCAATACTATGCTGAATAAAACTGGCAAAAATAGGCATCTTTGTCATGTACCTGATCTTAGAAGAAAAGATTTCAGGTTTTCACTGCTGAGTATAATGTTTTCTGTGAGCTTGTCCTATATGACCTTTATTATCTTGAAGTACGTTCCCATTGTACTAACCTTGTTGAGAAGTGTATCACAAATGAATGTTGGATTTTGTCAAATGCTGTTTCTGCATATATTGAGATCATCCTATGAGTCTAATCCTTCATTTTGTGAATGTGGTGTATCATGTTGATTAATTTGCACATGTCAAACTAATCCTGCATCCCTAAAATAAATCTACTTGATAATATCCCTGGTGGCTCAGAGGTTAAAACATCTGCCTCTAATACAGGAGACCTGGGTTCAATCCCCAGGTCGGGAAGATCCCCCAGAGAAGGAAATGGCAACCCACTCCAGTATTCTTGCCTGGAAAATCCCATGGACGGAGGAGCCTGGTAGGCTACAGTCCATGGGGTCGCAAAGAGTCGGACACGACTGAGCGACTTCACTAATAGCATATAATCCTTGTAATGTATTGCTGAATTGGGTTTGCTAATGTTTTGTTGAGAATTTTTGCATCTATGTCCATCAGGGATGTTGTTGTTACTTAGTCTTAAAGTCGTGTCTGACTCTTTTGTGACACCAGGTTACTGTAGCTCACCAGGTTACTGTGACTATGGGATTTCCCAGGCAAGAATACTGGAAGTGGTTTGCCATTTCTTCCTCCAGGGGATCTTCCTTACCCAAGGCTTGAACCCACGTCTCCCTCATTGGCAGGCAGATTCTTTACCACTGAGACAACAGAGAAGCTCTCATCAGAAATGCTGGCCTAGAATTTTCTTTTTTTCTTTCTTTTTTGTTGGGTATTCTTGTCTGGTTTTGGTATCAGAGTAGTGCTGGCCTTGAAAACTATGTTTGGAAGGATGTCCCTTTCCTCTCTTTTTGGAAAGAGTTTGAGAAGGATTGCTATTAATTTGGTGGATTTCACTAGTGAAGCCACCTGGTCCTAGACTTTTGTTTGTAGGGAGTTTTAAAATTGCTGACTCAATCACCTTACTAATAATTGATCTGTTCAGATTTTTTATTTCATCATAATTCAGTCTTTTAAGGTTATATATTTCTAGGAATTTATCTGTTTCTCCTAGGTTGCCCCATTTGTTGGCATATACTTGTTTGTTGTACTCTCTTATGATCCTCTGAATTTCTGTGTTATCAATTGTAATGTCTTCTCTTTCATTTCTGATTTTATTTATGTGAACTTTCATTTTTCTTGGTGAGTCTAGCTAGATGTTTGTCTATTTTATCTTTCAAAGAGCCAGCTCTTTGTTTTATTTCTGTTTTTAGTTTCTATTATATTTAGTTCTTCTCTGTTATTTGTGATTTCCTTTCTTCTGCTAATTTTGGGCTTCATTTTTCTTTTGTTCCTTGAGGTGTAGTTAGGTTGTTTATTTGTATTTTTCTTGTTCCTTGAGGTAGGCATTATCGTTACGCACTTCCTTCCTAGAACTACTTTAGTGCATCCCCTAAGTTTTGGTATATTGTATTTCCATTTTCATATGTCTCGAGGTATTTTTTTAATTTCACTTTTGATTTCTTCATTGACCCATTAGCTGTTCAGGAGCATGTTGTTTAGTCTACATATATTTTTGAATTTTCCAGTTTTCTTACTGTAATTGATTTCTAATTTCAAACTGTTGTAGTCTGAAAAGATGCTTGATACTATGTCAGTCTTTCCTACCTACTTCAATATGGTTTACTTCTCTTTTGCCTAATGTGAAGGGCCTGATATGCCATTTTTAAGGTTCTTTTCTAGAGGAAATTGTTCCATAGTAGCTATACATTCACTGTGTCCATGGGAGGAACTGAGTTTGGGATCTTCTTACACCACCATCTTGAATCAGAACCTCTCCCTCGCTCTCTGTTTTTAAAGTTCATATTTCCGAAAAAGTAAAATGAAATTCATATTTCTGCAGGTCTGCTCCAGATCTTCATCACTAGCCCCTTCTCACTATGCATGATGCTGTCACCATTTAAATGTGCCCTTCCTCCTCTCCTTCGCCAGTAAGCTGTAACTTCCTCAAGGGTGGACACATCCCATTCACTTTTGGACCTTTGGTGCCAAACACAGAAGTAATTATGTCCAGGGTCAGGAAATATTGATGGGATGAAGAAATGAATAGATAGATCGTTCCTTCAACTCCTCATCCTCAGTCCCTCCCTCCTTCAGATATCCTGTGATCCCCTGGATGATACATTCTTAAACCTTTTGTTCTTTTAAGAATCTTGAAAATAGTTATTCTCTCTGTTGAGCATATGAAGAAACTGAAGCTCAGATGGGTTAAAGAACTTACTCAAATTCCCACAATAAGAAGATGGCAGAGCCTGAGATTCTGTGCCTTTTCATTTGCTATATGGCTGCCACTTTTAGGACAGTCATGAGAAACTATGTTGGATACAAAAGGCTAAATTATGCAGAACTTTGACAGCCAGACAAAGAATTTTGGACTTGACCCAGTTAGAACTAGTCTCTAAACACAGAGGACCAGCGTACTTATACATACTTCTTAGGCTTATTTAGAAAATCAAGAGATAAAATATAAGAAACATATAAAATAAAGCCTGACTCACCGTAGGTTCTCTCTCAAAAACGGTAACAGTGTGTTATCTTTAGCTTTTCGTTTGTATGTCTTTCTTTCCACCAACTACTTGAAAGCTACTTGAGAATGCTGGTCATGGCTGGAATTTTTCTCATTCATGTCTCAGAACAGTATTCTTTGTAGTAGCTGAGTATATGGCCCTAAAGTCTGGCGGTGCCTTTGCTACCATTCCTACCAGCTGTGAGAAAATGTGGGCAAGTCTCCTGGACCCTCTGTGCCCCTTTATTTTCCTCACCAGTCACTCAAGCTTAATAGTGACTACCCAGTGGAGTCTTGTCAGAATAGAATGAATTATATATAATATATATAATTCATATATATATATATGAAGTTGCTCAGTTGTGTCCGACTCTTTGTGACCCCGTGGACTATAGTACCAGCTGTGAGAAAATGTGGGCAAGTCTCCTGGACCCTCTGTGCCCCTTTATTTTCCTCACCAGTCACTCAAGCTTAATAGTGACTACCCAGTGGAGTCTTGTCAGAATAGAATGAATTATATATAATATATATAATTCATATATATATATATGAAGTTGCTCAGTTGTGTCCGACTCTTTGTGACCCCGTGGACTATAGACTACCAGGCTCCTCAGTCCATGGGATTTTCCAGGCAGGAATACTGGAGTGGGTTGCCATTTCCTTCTCCAGGGGATCTTCCTGACCTAGGGATCAAACCCAGGTCTCCTGCATTGTAGGCAGACACTTTACTGTATGAGCTACAGAGCTCTAAGGTCATATATACATATATATATACATAATTCATATATAATGCAGCTTGGTTCCCATCACAAAGTAATTTTGAACAAATAGTAGTTATTACTCCTCATTATTATATTTACTTCTGTGATATTTTTGTTGAAAAATTTCCTTAAGGAATTTGTGTCAGAAGTACTTCCTATTTCTTGAGGAATTGCTGCTTCTTCTAGTCCTACAAATGGTAACAGATATCTCTGGCCACCAGGGAGATCAAAATCAAACTTGAAGTTTAACCATAGCAGCTTGGTAGAACCCACTGTTTTTTTTTTTTTTTTTAATATATTTGATTTCTCCTTTTTTTAGTTCTGTTTCCTACTTCCATCTCTGTTTCACTCTTGTTGCACACTACCTCAAATCTCTGGGCCTTTAAATTGTAGCTTTTCACCCCCTTCTTCTACTGGAATCAGCTGCCTTGTCACTGCAGAGCCACGCACAGCCTGCAGGTTCCTCCCCTGGCTATTCTCATGGCCACTGAGGCCCTTGCTTCTCTAGACTGAAACAGCTCATGGTCCTTCAGGCCTCCTACCTAACAGGGTTCCATGGTTCCTGATCAGTTCAGTTTAGTCCAGACTTTCTGTGGGATCTGCCTAGCCTGACTCCTGCCTTCCAAAACTGCCCTCCCAGCCTCAGAATTTGCATTCAGGAGCCATGCTTACACTGGGTGCCTCTACCGCCCTGGCCTATAGCTGACGGCACCAGGTAGAACCTGCACAAAGAGACCAATCATATTTTCTCCCCCAGATATTTGGAAAGGGAGTTAGGGCCACTAGTTAGCTTCTGTGGGTCTTTTGAACTGGAGGTAAATCATCTTGGTGGCCATGGGGACAGCCATCAAGCATATAAGAGAGAACAAAGAATAAAGTAGTGGAGAGGCAGGCAGAGAGTTGCATGCAGGTGGCCTTGGAAGGGACAGAGAGAAAGAGGGTCACTGCTGGTTCTGGACAGCTCTCCAGTTCTTGCTTTCATTCTTCTTTCAATCTTGGCTGCCCTCTTAGGAGTCCATAAAACACCCCTGTGACCTTGTAATCAATGTCCCTTTTTGTTTTAAACCAGTTAAAGTGACTTCTTGTTAAATGTAGTCAGCCTCCTCCATCCCATCTCTCTCCTCTCCTTCCCTCTTTCTTGTCCTCATCTCTCCTCTCCTTACGTTTTATATTCTTATGACCCTATGGCTATGCCTGGAGACTAGCCACATTTGCCTTGCTTCAGATCAACTCTCTCCAGCCATTTCATCCTGAAGCTCTCCTCTTTTCAATATGAAAGCCTGGCAACCATCCCAAGCTTGTACTCTATAAGGCAAAAACCTTCCTTCTCTTCTTTCCTTTTGAAATTTCCCTTACTAGCCAATCACTCAAGCCTGCCATTTGTCATGATGTTTAATTTCAAGATCCCTTAATTTTGTAATCTTCTCTCTTTTCATAGCCTCAAGATCTGCCTTGTCCCTCTTAATCTCAACAGTTAAATTGTCATTTTCATATTTGATTAGTAGAATTTTGTCCTTACTAGACTCGTGATTGCCAGCTTTCTCTACCTTTTGTCACTTTAAAATGCTTCCAAAAACTGATACCTTTAAAGGAGACATTACCCAGTCTGTATATGTCCAATGAAGACCCTTATGCTCTATTGATATTTACCCAGCTATTGCCACTTTTAGCTTCTCGGGGAGAATTTGTGTTTTGATGACACTATGATCAGAATTAGTGTGGAATGGTCACTATGAGCTCTCTTGGAACAATCACCTTCAATGGCCCACTTTCTCCCTCAGAAGAAAGTTCTAGTTCCTTAGTCTGACAGTCAAAGTTTTCTACATTCTGATCTCTACCAATATTTTCTTTTCTTACCTTAGCTCCCCCATGGGACCCTTTACTCAAGGTAGACTGTCTACTCACTGTTTCCCAAACTCACCCTGGGCTTTCCAGCCTCTGGGCTCTGCATTCATTCAGTACTGGGACACACACATTGTACCAGGCACAGGACATCAAACAGTGAACAAGACGCAGTTTGCCAGTGAACACACTTTCATTCCATGCTGGTCTGCAATGTCGTCTCTCTCCTTCCCCATGCCTTTTGTACTAAATTCTACCTATCCTTCAAGGTCACACTAAAATCCACCTCTTCCCCAGTCACATCTGTCTGAAATGGCTTCTCTGTCTAAAACCATGTTTCTGTGTTTTTATTTGTACTCTGAGATTAATTATCACTTAACATCTGAATCTGAATCTGCACCCTGGTCTCCTGTGCTAGATATAAGCTCCTTGAGAAACATCTTCCGTTGCTTCATTTGGGCATCCACAGTGGCTCAGATGGTAAAGAATCTGCCTGCAATGTGGGGGACCCAGGTTCAATCCCTGTGTTGGAAAGATTCCCCTGGAGAAAGGCATAGAGACCCACTCCAGTATTCTTGCCCGGACAGAGGAGTCTGGTGAGGTACAGTCCATAGCGTCACAAAGAGTCGAACACAATCCATGCAACTGAGGACATTGCTTCATTTTACCCCTTGAGGCCTTGCCCAGAGTATTAGCTCAAAAAGTACATTCAATTTATTGTGGCAGTTTAGGTTCACAGTTCCTTATAACAACCACAAATGACTGAATATGCATTTCCCCCTCTGGTCAACTTGCTAGGTTGGCCCAGAAGTTTGTTCAGGTTTTCCATAACATCTTATGGACAAACCCAAATGAACTCTTGGGCCAACCCACTATTTCCACTGGTTCAACATTCTCCTTCTTAAAATCACAAGTGCTTTGACATGGATGGACCTGGAAGACATTATGCTAAGGGAAATCAGCCAGTCCTCAAAGGACAGATACAGCAGGATTCCTCTTATATGAGGTCTCTAGTACTCTTGCCTGGGAAATCCCATGGACGGAGGAGCCTGGTGGGCTGCAGTCCATGGGGTCGCTAAGAGTCAGACACGACTGAGCGACTTCACTTGCACTTTTCACTTTCATGCATCGGAGAAGGAAATGGCAACCCACTCCAGTGTTCTTGCTTGGAGAATCCCGGGGACGGAGGAGCCTGGTGGGCTTCTGTCCATGGGGTCGCACAGAGTCAGACACGACTGATGCAACTTAGCAGCAGCAGCCTCAGTGTAGTCAAATTCATAAAGTAGCATGATGGTGGCAGGAGCTGGGGGCAGGAAGGAATGAGGAGTCATTGTTTAATGGAAATGGAGTTTCAGTTTGGAAAGAGAAAACGTTCTGGAGATGCATGGTGGTTGATGATCACACAACAACAACTTGATGCCACTCAACTGTACACTTGGAAATAGTTAAAACGGTAGTTTTATGTGGCATGCATTTTAGCAAAATTTAAAATAATCAGCTAGGTCCCAAGCTGCAGAAGGCTGTGGCCCATGTCTCCCCACTCTGGATGCCTCTCCCGGCCTCCCATTTCCAGCTCAGGTGGTAACAGGATAAATACTTGAGGAAATGAAGTGAACGGCATTGTTGCCTCGAAATTGAGAAGGAAAATTAGAAGTGGACTCTTCGAAAATGCTTTGAACACTTCTCACGTTTCACCTTGCCGCTGTCTCTTCAGGATGTAAGTGGAAAAAAACGTCAGACCTCAAAGCCAACAAGATAAGGCGTTTTCTGGGCTCAGATGAAGAAATCTACAAAATTAGGAAATGTTTGTGCTATTTCTGGAGGCCCTGGACAGGCTCAGTTCACCTCCAAGTGATTTACCTGTGGCTCTCCGTGATTATTTACTTGGCTCTTCAGTTCAAGACAATCACAGGAATGTACGGCCCATAAATTAGAATAGCTATGAAACACAGACTGCCTTTATGTAGAAACATAACTTTTGCTGTTTTTTTTTTTTTTTTCCAAAGGGAAAATACATTTAATATACAGGCTGAGAGTGATCACTCTGCTCTTACTGCCTCCTTTTTAATATCAGAGTTCAGCAAGGATATCTTGCCTGTCCTAGGTCTTTGCCCTTGTGGCTGACTACGGGCTCAAGAGACAGATATTCTCTCAAATGCTCCTTGACTGAGCCCCACTGGGGAGCACGGAGGCTTCACCTACCATGTCTACCCCATCCCAAACTCTGCCTGTCTCACCATTTGGGTGGTAGGGCTTGTCACAGCAGGTGAGTGTGGAAGTGGGGTAAACAATTCAGAATACTAGGAGGAGCCTGGATCTGGGGGCTGGGCCCACCAGCTCTGGACCCGGGCCCCGCCATACCCCAGCATTGACTTCATCACACCCATCTCTAAAATAGGCTAACTATTCCCCCTGGCTGAGTTACGGTGAGGAATAGAGATAATGAACAGAAGCAGAAGAACCTGACATTCCATAAACAGGAATAAAAATATCAGGATGATAGCTCTGTATTTTGAGGTAAACAGAGAAGCCTCAAACTGAGGATGGACAGTCCATCAGATGAAAGGGAGGGTTGAGACAGGACACTGAAAGCTAATAAGAGGAGAGGAAAGTTGGGGGGTGTCTGGCCAAGTCAGGAGCACAGCCCCACTGATGTAGACAGCAGGTTGTCTGCAGGGTCCAAGCGTCTGTCTGAGATTAGGGAAGGCACGAATGAATGAAGAACCAAGACTTTTAAAGCTAGGAAGTATGACCTGGTGGCCAGAGGCAGACATCCAGGTTCCACTTTTTCTAGTCTTAACAGGGAGAGCCCATCGGACTCTGGTGCCACACTGCCAGGGTTTGACTTCTGACCTTGCCCTCACTAGCTGTGCAACCTTGAGCCAGTTACTTAACCTCACTGAACTTTCAGTTTTTCCTCTGGTAAATGGAAGTTATAATAATATCTACCTAGCTTTATACGATTTTTATGACAATTTAATAAAATTAAGATGTGGAAAACTCTTAAATAATTCCTGACACATAGCACACCAAAAAAGATGCTTGATATAATTCATTCCTTTAAACAAATTCATTCAACAAATGTGTCCAGACTAGACACTGTGTTAGGCACTGGCAAAGCAGCTGTGAAGTGGTTTGCACGGTCCTTGCCCTTATGGAACTGAAAACTTAGCTTCCAAGGATTTCTTCTTGTTCCTTGCCAACAGCTCAGCCAAGATAAGGTTTTGGTGTTTATTCTTGGATCTGTGATCTGGACTACAGGCCTTTTCTCAGGTTTCATTTATTTCTTAGCATACCTGCTTCTCCTGCAGGTAATTGAGAGTTGTTGGGACATTCTATAAAAAGCTTACCGAATTGAGGGTACTCAATCAATGTTGAATAATAACAAGAGAAATGTATAATGTATAAACAGATTATGTTGGGGTCTTAAACTTTCCTTCATCTCATTAATATATATGGGAGCACGCTTCCTCTGCATTGCTGTCCAATGCGGGCTGTCCTCCAGCCAGCAAGGAAAGCCAGGCTCCACTGAGTCCTGCCTGGGGGCTGGAGAGACTTGGGGTGCTGCTCAGGATCCAAGCAGGGACCTTCTTCACAAGAGTCGGCCGTTTCCTTTCACACGAAGAGTTGCCCTTTGCTTACCCCTTATGGTCTACTGGGCTTCCCAGGTGGCTCTAGCGGTAAAGTACCCGCCTGCCACTTCAGGAGACATAAGAGACAAGGGTTCGATCCCTGAGTCGGGAAGATCCCCTGGAGGAGGGCACAGCAAACCACTCCAGTATCTTGCCTGGAGAATCCAATAGACAAATAAGCCTGGCGAGTTAACGGTCCATAGGGTCACAAAGAGTCAGACGTGACTGAAGTGACTTACCATCTATCAGGCTTAGAACAGAGCAAGCTCTTCTGTCATTTTGCTTTATCCTTAAAACAACCCTGGAAAGTAGGTTCTTCTGACCTCTCTCGTGTCTGAAGGAACAAAGTCAGAGAGGCACGCCACAATTTGTTCAAGTTCAGCCAGTACAGCTGGGGTGGGATTCTAACCCAGGCACAGGCCTACACCACCACATCCCTTTTTAACAAATCTCTCCAGCCTGTAACATACTTGTTCCTCTAGAAAACATGAGGCCATTCTCTTCTGCACAAAATCAGCTGTATATTTTTAGGAAACCCCAAAGCCTTCAGTGCAGAATACCCTGTTCTCCACACCGGAATTCCTATCACGCTTTGCAAATCTCTTATTGACTTGTTTATTTTCAGTGACTCTAAGTTCTATCAACTACTGTACCTCAGAGCAATGCTTGGTATGAAACAGATGCTCAATAAATATTTGTGGACTGAGTGAATGAATTTATCTCTAAATGTGTATATCATTTAAAGGATCTATCACAGGAGATGCAAAATAAGTGCTCAATTCTTGTTTGTCCAACATTTGCATGGAATTATGGTTGCTTCATTTAGTGCCTAGATTTTATCATTCTTGCTAGTTGGGTAAAAAACAAAGAAACA